>JABUQX010056120.1:0-15000 GCA_015478945.1 Trachelipus rathkii
ATTCGCTTCGTTTCAGTCAATTTGTTTTAACCGTTTCGCGATTATCGTGAAACGCTTTCGCGTTTACACAAGTGCGCCGCTTCATGGGCATCATTGTTCCCTCCACGTCGCCATACTCAGCGCCAGTGGTCGTTGTCCAGAAAAAGGACGGGAGTAAGAGAGTATGCTCCGATTATAGGGCCTTAAATAGGATCACGGTCTTCGATCCTGAGCCCATGACTACGACCCAGACTTTATTCACCAAGTTTGCCAAAGATAAGTTTTATACGAAACTTGACTTAGCCAAGGGCTATTGGCAGATTAAAATAAAGCCTGAGGATTGCTATAAAACCGGTTTTTCAACCGAAGATGGACATTTCCATTACCTCAAACTACCATTCGGTATGGTAAATGCCGGAGCAACGCTTGTGAGGTCAATGCGCAGGATTCTGGATGGAATCAACGATGTCGATTTTTACATCGATGATATCATCGTCCATTCCCAGACCTGGCGCGAGCATACGATCACGATTGAGACTGTTCTACAAAGACTTCAGGAGGGATTCACCATCAGACCGACGAAGTGCGAGTTCGCCTCGTCGAGTGTTGAGTTCTTAGGTCATTATATTGGCAATGGCACTAAAGGATTACATGAAGACAATGTGATCAAAATTAAGAAAACAGAGCCACCTAAGAATAAAAAGCAAGTAAGGTCTTTCTTAGGGCTCACTGGTTACTATCAGGATTTTGTACAGAATTACGCAAAAATTGCAGCGCCATTAACTGACCTAACGAAGAAGGGTGAGCCAACGAAGATTAGGTGGGAGTCCATTCATCAGCAGGCGTTTGAAAAGTTAAAAGAAGCTTTAAGCTCGAAGCCGATCTTGAAGATGCCAGAGTTGGAGAAGACATTCACACTGCAGGTGGATGCGTCCGGTACTTCGCTGGGATATGTCCTCCTACAGGAAGACGGAGGAATTCTCCATCCGATCGCATACGGGAGTAAGAAGTTGTCTGCAACCCAACAAAGGTATTCAACTTTGGAGAAGGAGGCGTTAGCGATCGTCATGGGCATCAGAAAATTCGAGCCATACCTCTACGGAAAGGAATTTATCCTTCAGTCAGACCATAGACCGCTGACGGCTATGAACAAGAAGAGGTATGAAAATAATAGGATAATGAGGTGGTCTTTATACCTTCAAAGATTCAGGTTTATCCTAAACCATATTAGTGGGAAAGATAACGTCATTGCTGACTACCTAAGCAGATCGTATGCCGATGATACATTGAGTTCGTCTTCAGAAGCCCCTACAGAAGAAGGAGCGCTGTGAAAATGAAACCAATGTTCTATCATCATGTAAATAAAGCAAAATGTGCAATTTGCTTCATGTTGGGTGGGCCAAAGATGTAATGCAGTGGTACATAATGTATATAAATTGTTTTCATTCATTTGTTTAAAATAAAGGTCAGGTATTGCTATTGCAATATTATTTGTTTTCTTTTATCTATATACTTAATGTATACTGCAATGGCCCGGTCAAAATACTGTAAATATGTTCTTTTATTGTAAGGAGAAATAACAACCAATGAGAATTCATCTTTTAAGACTTATTTTTAAAATCTGAATTGTCATTGGTCATGTTGTCAAAGCTTTATTAATATTAATAATGTTATTATTATTATTATTATTATTTTGATTATTATTATTATTATTATTATTATTATTATTATTATATATAAATATATATATATATATATATATATATATAAATGATTTTATATATATATAAATAAATATTTTATTGAATAAATGTATTTTTTGTTGAGGTGTGGTAGCCCATAAAGTCCGATTTTCGTGAATTTCTTATTCTGATTGGAATGTAAGATTGTTATTCCTTGAAATACAGTACGATATTGCAAGGACTACCAATCCCGCCCCTCCTTTAGATGTCTTGTATACATTTGTGTTACTAAATTAATTGATAAATATATACATCATTTGACTTACTGTTTTTAAGGTTTGTGATTCGTCAATAGGCGTAATCTAAATTACTTGAATCCGTATAAATAGTAAAAGTAAGAATAATTTTGATCTTTTCCGCTTTTCATTGTTGTTAACTAAGGTGTATACAGTTGGTAGCTACAAATGCCTCGATCGATTTTTATTATTTGTTAGTTTGTGTATTTTGTAATCAAGGAGTGTTTTATTATATTTTATATTACAAAAGTAAATATAATATGTGTTTTAAATTAAATGTGGTAATATAATTTCGATGTGTGAAATATTGCCGTTTTGTTTATTGTAAATATTAAGGTGATTAAGTTTGTGATTTTAAAGCAATTGTAAGTAGAGTGTATTTTATATTGCATTGTTATGTCAAAGCGTCGTCTGCAGAATATGCATTTGTAAAGTGTGTTGCATTGGAATAGTTGCTAGATATTACTGGCAGGTAAGCTTGTATCTATTGCAATTTATTTTCTGAAGTTTCGCAAATAATATTTTGTGGTGGTAAATATAAAACAATTTGAAAGTTTTAATATTTATTTTTAACATATGGTTAATGTTTGTATTCACAATTTTTGTCTGTAACAAAGGAATTATTTATTCACTAATTGGCAACTCATTGCATTAGAGAAACTGTTATGATAAAAGTCAGCTGTTCATTTAATTACTTGGTCACATTGACAAATCGACGTTTACTGTAGATTTCAAATCTGATAAATTTTCAAATTAAGATTAAAGTTTACATATCAAATCAATCTGTCTATATATTTTTATTAATATATTTTGTTTATTTATACACATTTTTGAACATAAATATTTATATATTTTATATACATATTTATGGGCGAGGATCTGTATAGTTTTAATGTACTTTACTATTGTTTAACAGTTGTTTGCATATACACATTGATGCACATATAAATGTACATATCGCATGTATATATATATATGGTCGTTGATCTGTATTGCAAAGTATATATTTCAAGCATAAAATATAATTGATTTTGGTACTGAAGTTCTATATATTCGGTGCGCATGTATGTAGATATCTGTGGACATCTAACTGCATGTTCATGGATATATAAAACTTAATTTTGTGAAAGCAGTACATATTCATATTTTTTTTATTAAAGTATTTTTTTAAATTTATTCCAGTAGTTTTCTTGAGTGTTTCCAAAGATAATTTATTTTCTTATTTATTCAAATATTCAGATAGTTATTATTTGAGGTCTTAAAGACATTGTTTTCATGATCAAAACATTGATCATTAGTCAGGTAAATTCATTGATAACGAATAATATTGACTGGACGGTTTTCATATAAAGCAACGAACCCGTTCAAACCGTTGTTTCACTTGAAGGATCTTCAGGGAGATAAGTTGGTGAGTTTTGAGTATATAATTGCATTACAGTGTTGCACAGGCCGATAACTCATTCGACAGGAGGTCTGGATACTGATACAATATAGGTTTGAGAATCTTAGTAAGTGTTGATTGGTTGGATTGTCACGGGGGCCTGGCCAAGGAATTGTTTATCTGCTTGAAGAGTAAGTTTATGACATATAATTTAATATCTTTTCAACCAATACATTACACCATCGATTGTGTGACCTTCATGCGTACGTGTATAGGTTTCACAGTTCGAACATCTGAAAATATTACAGCATTGCTTAAAATAAAAAACGAATTAACATCGCACCTTAACGATGTTGACATACTTGAGGACTTAATACATATAGCACATGGTGTAATCTATGACATTTACACCGAAACATATGGTTTCCCGTATAATACAGTATACAGGAGTGCGTTAATAACTATCAGTTTGGATAAGTTTACTTCTCTCTTGTATGAGAGAATGAGTGCTGTTGAATCGTCATACGCCAAAAAATGGTTTAGTGTTGCTGAAGGCATTTATACTTACATCCTTTCAAAGGATGTTGAATCTTTAGAGAGATATATAGAGCTTATCCAACTTGAATCCTATGTTCGCTGATCAGATGAAATAATATATTTAAAATAAACTTATATTTTTATGTATTTATATGTTTTTATGTATTTATATAACGCTCTTTTCAATGAAAATTATGTTATAAAAATGAAAACTTGTTTTACTTCCCTCGTATGTTCGATTTATTGACTACATTGATGATGATGGTTGTTTATTCGTCTGGTTGTGTGTGTGTGTGTGTGTGTGTGTGTGTGTGTGTGTGTGTGTGTGTGTGTGTGTGTGTGTGTGTACGCAATGTTAGTTACTTTGCTGGTGTTAAGTGTGGATCTTTGTTAATGTTGGCAGTTTATTCTTGCTTAGGATGTGTCAGGTTTGTCTTTGTACATTATATTCTTAGTTCTGGTAATGTTATGTTGACTTTATTAATATGAAATGTTACGTTAGCATACTTTCGCTGGTCTGTATGATAATTACACAAGGTTATGTTAAAGTTTTGTTAAAATTACCATGTTAATGTAAAATTAACATTGTTATGTTTGAGACATGCTTGACAAAGTGTGAATAAGTTACGTTTTTGGATGTTATGTTAGTTACTTTACTGGTGTTAAGTGTGAAACTTTGTTAATGTTAGCAGTTTATTCCTGTTTAAGATGGGGTAGGTTTGTCGTTGTGGGTTATATTCATAGTTCAGATGATGCTAAGTAAGCTTTATTAATGTGAAAACTTTGTTACGTCAGCATATATTGTTTGATGTTTGTATAAAGAACTTGATTTTATGTTATGTTTATCCAAAATACTACTCGAAATGTGACTTGAATCAATAGATCAATAGATCAATAGTTCAAGGATGGACAGGAGGGTGGTAGGAGGGGGGCTGGATGGTGGCTTGATTTAGTGATTTACTGCTTTAGGGTATGTAAAAACGTAAATTTGTAAGTTATAAACATAAAAAGTGTAAGAAATTTTATTTATTTATTTATTTATTTATTTATTTATTTATTTATTTTTATCTTTTCTTGATGGTTCTGAAACCATTATTTTCGAAATCTACAGACCCAATAACCTATATAAAGACACCAACATTGTTGTTATACGAATGTTTACTAACTCGGCACCGCACCGGAGCCAGCACCGGTGCATCTGTCACCTTCTACTCCTCTGAGTCAGACTCTTTCTTCATTCTTTCCCTCTTTATTCATCTTTCATCCTTCTTCATTCCTCCTTCGACCTCTGTTTTGCACTCTGTGCTCTTTTTTTCAGACTGAGACCCCGTTAATGGGGTCCTAGACCCCTTCACGGGCTTATAACCATCATGTTCGAACTCTACGACCTCGATAACCCTTATAAGGACACCAGCATTGTTGTTATACGAATGTTTATTAACTTGGCACCGCAGTGGCTCCAGCACCGGTGCCGGAGCCAACTCAACAGATTCACATATCAAGTATTTCTAGAAATTCAACTCTGAATCCTCTCACCAAATTTCAGCTTTATACGATCATTTAATTTTTTTTTAATGGGGTGGGGTCCCCTTCGGGGAGAACCACGGGGACGTAACTTCGTATACTATGATGTTACATCACCCTCTAACCACCCTCCAAATTTTAGCACGATACGATAAGTTCGGAGTCGGAGGCAGGCCGGCAATCGGAGTCGGAGTCAAAACCGGATGCGTAGAAGAAACCGCGGCGGAAAAAATAACAAAAATAATGAAGCCCTTACAGGGATCGTTTTTCGACTCAGATTCGATTTCCCTCTATGTACATCCTACAGACTTGCAATTTACACGGATTCGTTCTTATCCCATACATACATTATATTCCAAGTTTCAGACCGATAGCTCTATTCTTTCATATCGAAAAGGGTGGCCTAGGACGGTCCGGGCTACCATCCTTTACTAATAATAATAATAATAATAATATATGTATATATATATATATATAATATATAATAATATATATATATATATATATATATATATATATATATATATAACTCTTCTTGCTAACAATATAATATTGTAATATAATATGTATATATATATATTTATATATATATATATATATAATAATAATATATATATATATAGTAATAACCAATAACAACAACATCTTTATCTATATATATATGTATATATGTATATATCTTATAGCATATATCAACAATAGCCTTAGTATAATAACCAACAATAACCTTAGCATATGTATATATGCTATATACTGCTCACTGTATACTGCCTGCAACAGTAATATGTAACAACTAACCTCTTTGCTGCTGCCATATATACTTATATATATATATATATATATATATATATATATTATTGATGTACTGAGTCTACTTTTTTTGACAGAAATTAAATGAATAAAACATCAAGTCATTAACATTAACTCAAAATATTTACTGATATCTTTATTCAATTGCACAAACATTGGTCGTTCAGATAATCTTAAAAAATAAAGAGCGGAGTTTCATATCAAGAACTTCGAAGCAGATGTCTGGTGAGACTTGACCTCAATTTGCACAAGCTTTCACCTGTGAACTCGATTGGCTGTTAAAAAAATTTTATTCCGCTATTCAGAGCATTAAGACATGGCTAAGGACAACGACAAACCAGGACAGGTTCTCAAATTTGTCCCTATTTAGCAATGAAAGATCACTAAATAAATCAGAATGTGAAAGCAGAACAAGATATTTTTGCAGGAAAGCTTTGAAAGTTTTATATCTATATATATATATATATATATATATATATATCATATCTTTACCTGTATATATATATATATATATATATATATATATACTCCTCACTCTTTATATATATATTTATATATATATACTTTGACCCATCCCGCTCACCTCTTACGAGAAGAGGCTGGCCCCACGGAATTTTGCCATCCTTGTAGGCGCAGCTCAGAGGTCCTCCTGAGAAAGAATAGCGAACATGTTTCTTGCCTGGGTCAGGGTTGGACAGTCTAGTATTAGGTGTCTTGTGTCCTCTATAATTGGGCAGAAACATTTTTGGCAGTAGTAAAATGGTTCTTTATTTATTCTCAACCAGTTCTCTTATAGAGAGGGGTGATTTCAAGGGCGAAGTCGGGATAGTGTTGTAAAAGTTTTGTGGTACAAGGTTTACTCTGCAGGAAAAATTTCTGGTATTTTTTTTTAGGTATGAGGAGATTATTATATTGGTTATCAGTAAATGGATTTGTTTAACTTGTTTAATAATGGAGGTGGGGATGAGAGATTGTCTTAGATGTTTGAGTAGTATGACGAGGGGGGAGGGCTCTTTTCCCTTGGTACTGATGACCATTGAGGGCAGCTGAAAAATCTGAAGTGACCTAAGGGCAGTGAGTTTCTGTACTATTTACAGTCTATCACGTCTAAATGATCTTTTATAGGAAGTATTTTTTCTTTGGTTTGCAGGAGACGGGTATAGGTGTGGTGGGAAAGCAGACTGTTATTACTCTAAGTTCCTTATTTTGTGTAGTTTCTAGTTTATTTAAGTTGGTTTTGAGAATACTTTGCAGATGATGCGTAGCTTAAGAGGGAAGAGATATATTGCCTGTAGAATATTACGAAAGTCTTTCAGTTATCCGAAATCGGAACCTGTTTAGTACCCTTACAAGGTGCAAGAGTTTCTTTTGTTTGTAGAAATTGGTGCCAGACATGGTCTTTACCGCATTGAATTTTTGTGTGGCCCTTGAGGTGATATTTTTAATGTGTGGGGAGTAAATATCAAAGTCAAAAGTCAATACTTCATTACTGTCAATGTAATGAGGATATTCAAAGTGTTCCTCAACACTCCTCTCTTCCATTTCATCAGTCACGCGAGGACGAACCACAGCGCACCACCGCGCAAAATTTGCGCACCACGCCGCACCACGCATAAGCTCCGACATATATATATATATATATATATATATATATATATATATTTAATAACCAACATAACCTTAACTATATATATGTAATATATATGTATATAATAACAACCTTTATATATATAATATATATATATATATATATATTTCTCTTGTGCATATGCTAATATATATATTAGTGATGCAGGTAAAATCCGGATTTACGGATACATCTTCGATTTATTAATCCGCATCCGCATCAATACACTGCCTGGCGGATGTTGCGCGGACCATGTTGTGTCGAATTTGATAAAAATTTTATGGCAAATACTTTGGAAATGAAACTGAACGCAAACTTTAAATGAGAGACATCTGTAACTGACATCATTTCAAAATGTAGGGCTATATCAACCCATTTTCATCATTCAACAATGGCACAAAATGAGTTGAAGGCAATTCAAAAACGACTTGATATTCCATATCTTACTATTATCAAAGACGTTCCAACTCGCTAGAATAGTACTTCATATGATTGTAAGAAAGGAATTGCTCTAAAGAGCTCTTGCTTTGTTCCTATTTACTTAACATTCTTACTAATGTGGAAAATGACATCATATCATTAAGCTATTGAAACCATTTGAAGAAATTACCAAAAAAAAATCAGCGCCTCTACAGCTTCTGTCTCCGATGTAATACCAATAATCTCAACGCTAAGGAAGCATTTTGAACCATATTCAAATGAAAATGATGCCGGTTTAAAAAGCGTGAAAGATGTAATAAAACTAGAGCTAGAAAAACGCTTTGGTTCTGTGGAAATTAATGACCTTCGTACTATTACCGAGGTACCAGATCCAGATCTCTCCACGTTACAAAGGCAAGATTATTGTGGCACAACATTGAACCCAAGTTAAATCGTCACTTCAGGTTGCAGTTGAAAACTTCAATCCGAACGGTCTATTAATTCGCCACCCATTAAAAGGGAAAAACGAAATCTACGACACCTTCTACAAGTAAATCAATAACAGATTCACTGGAAGAATTTCTACAGTCCAGTAGTGATGAAGAAACACACGCATTACCAAAAGATGTAGTGCAAATGATTGAAAACTATCACCAAGAAAAACGACTAGATACAAATGATGATCCTATCAGTTGGTGGAAAGTTAAGCAAAATGTTTACAAACGCCAGAGTAAACTTGCAGAAATACTTGACGCAATCACTTTCTACTAGTGTTCCCGAAGTGAGAGAGTTTTTAGCAATTCTGGGCTAATACATGATAAAAAGATAAACAGACTCTCAGCAGAAAAGGCTGAAAAATTGATGTTTTTCAAGCACAACCTTCCTATATTAGAGTTTCAATACTAGTGCAAAAAGTATATAATTCATTGTAAAATCTCTTTCATTATGGGCGGAGGTTGGGAAAGAAGTTGGTGAGTGCATTTAGAGTTGGGTCCACGCCCGCACCCCTGAGTAACACAATTATATTAATATATTGTGACTAAAAATCAGAAATATATATATATATATATATATATATATATATATATATATATATATATATATATATATAAAACTTTGGTTTATATATAACATATGTAATAATATATATATAATAATAATAATATATATATATATAATATAATATATGTGTGAAATCAACGTCCGCTATCCCGTCACGCGGATGCAGAGAAATAATATGCTAATAATAATAGCATGTAATAACATAATAATATAATAATATATGTATATGTAATATATATATATAATATATATATATATATATATATATAATAATAATAATAATATATATATATATAATATATGTATATATTTATATATATATGTAATAATATATATATATATATATGTAATATCTTACTAATAATAATAATATATATATATATATATATATATAATAATATATAACTAATATACTACATAATAATAGCCAGCCAACTATATATATATGTATATATATACTGTATATATATATATATGCTATATATATATATATAACTATACTCACTGCTACTCATATATATATATATATATATATATCAGAAGTGTACCAGAATTCCGGTCCTAGAATTTGACATTTTTTCCGGTTTCGGTTCCGGCCGAACCTGAATTATTAATTTATTTATTATGAAATATATAGTAGCAGTGTATTACATACCTACAGTATTATTTAAATAAGTTTACTCAAATACCTCAAAATATAGGATAATAAGATATTCTCATTAAATTCAAATTTAATTTTCAAAATTATATATATATATATATATAAATATATATATATATATATATATATATATATATATATTTTTATACTCTATATATATATATATATATATATATATATATATATATATATATATATATATATATATATATATATATATATATACTATATATATAAATATATATACATATATATATATATATTATTATTATTATTACACTAGCACTTTTGTCCCGAGCGGGGTAGTGGTTCATTCACACTTCCTCTCATCTCGCCCTCACCCACCTCCTCCACCCCCCTCTATCCCTCGCCAACATCATACCCTCTTCCTCCCCCATCCCTCCCTCCTCCAACATCTCCTTTATTCCATCCATCCACCTCCTTCTTGGTCTCCCCTTCCTCTCCTTCCTATCCCTCCGCCTCCCAAACTCTTCTAACCACTCTCTGCTCCTCCATTCTCACTAAATGCCCATACCATCTTAACATTCCCTTCTCCGCTCTTCCCACCAGACCCTTCCTCCAATCTCCCTCACCACCCTATTCCTAATCCTCTCCCTTCTGCTAACCCTACAAACCGCTCTCAACCCCTTCATCTCAAATACTTCCAACTTTTTCCTGGACCTGGCATTCAACCCCCCGTTTCACACCCATACAGCACCGCTGGTACACAGATTTTTTCGAACATACTCATCTTAACTTTCCGTGATAGATCCCCCCCTTTCCATATTTCTCTCAGACCACTCAAAGCCCTCATTCCTTCACCAATTCTATGTTCTATCTCCTCCTTCATCCCTCCCCCCTTACCCAACTCCATCCCTAAGTATCTAAAAATCTTTACTTCTTCCAATACTACCCCCCCTACTCTAACCTCCAACCCCTCCCCCTCCTCACCTTCCTCCTCCTCAAACACTAACACTTTACTCTTACCTGGATTTATTTTAAGCCCCTTTTGTCCCCACATTCTCTCAAACTCCCTCACCAAATACCTCAGCCCTTCCGCGTTCTTCGCCACTAGGGCAGTATCATCCGCAAACAGTATCATGTTCACTTCCCTTCTATCATTCCCATTCATCAATTCCACCCCCTCCCCTCCCTCACCATTCCTCTGCACACACTCTCCATAAACAAATTGAATAGCCATGGCGACATTACACACCCCTGCCTCAATCCACACACCGTCCCAAACATCTCACTCTCCCCTCCTAACACTCTCACACACATTCTGCTATTCTTAAAAGCCCTAATACCTTTCCCTAAATTACCCCCCACCCCATTTTCCTCCAACACCCTCCACATTTCACCCCTATTCACTCTATCATATGCTTTCTCTAAATCTAAAAAACATCCATACACTTTCCCTTTCCTCTCAATACTTTTCTCTACAAGCATCTTTAGTGTGAACACTTGGTCCACACACCCTCTTCCCTCCCTAAATCCTCCTTGTTCTTCCCCCACTCTCCCCTCCGTTAAACCTCTTACTCTCTCAATCAATATTCTTCCGTACACTTTTCCTACCACACTTAAAAGACATATACCTCTATAATTCCCACATTCCATCCTATCCCTTTTCCCCTTATACAGGAAACATCCATCCTCCCAATCCTGTGGTACCTCCCCACTCCTCCAACATATGTTATATAACCTATACCACTATTTATATACCACTATACATATGTTATGCAACACCCCATCCAAGCCTGCAGACTTCCCTTTTTTTCCTTTATTCACAGCCCTAATAATTTCCTCCATTTGAATTTCATCCTCCCCCTCCCTCCCCACTTCATTTCCCATCCTCACCTCTTGCATATCTTCCTCCCCTACCCCTCCCCCTTCATTCAACAGTCCACTAAAATACTCCCCCCATCTCTTCCTCACCCTATCCCCTCCTCCTATCCAATCCCCATCTCCTCCCTTAATCCTCTCCCCCAACCCCTCTTTCCTCTTCCTTTTTTTATTAACCTCTTTCCAGAACATCTTATTCCCCGATTCAAAATTTTCCGTCACTTTTCTACACCATTCCTCTTTTGCTCTTCTCTTCGCCCTCTCCACCGCTCTCTTTGCTTCCACTCTAACCCTTCTATATTCTCTCCTACTTCCTAACCATTTCACATAAGCCTCCTTTTTCCTTTTCACCACCTCCTTCACCTCCTCACTCCACCACTCACTCCCTTTCCTTCTGCTTGCACCCACCCTTTTTACTCCACATACCCTTCTAGCCTCTTCACATACTGCCTCTCTAAATCTCTTCCACTCCCCCTCCACCTCCCCAATTCCCGTCCCTCTCACGTTTCTCCACTTGTCCTCCATACCTCTCCTAAACTCCCTCTTACATGCTATCTCCTCCAATTTTTCCACCTTTATCACTTCCACTCTCCTCTTTTCTCCTCTTTCCCTCACCATCTCCTCTCCCCCCACCCTTATCCTAGCAATCACCAAATAGTGATCCGATATCCCCCTCCCTGCCCCTCTAAACACATTTACATCTAATAATCTACCTCTATCTTTCCCATTTACACACACATAATCTAGAATCGCCTTCCCCCCCGTTATCTCACTCTTCCATGTATACTTATGATTATCATTTTTTTTAAACCACGTATTCCCCACTATCATTCTTCTTTCAACACACAACTCTATCAGACTTTCTCCATTCACATTCCTCTCTCCTACCCCAAAAGGTCCAATTATTCTTCCTACCTCCTCCCTTCCCACTCCAGCATTCAAATCTCCCAATAGACAAATTTTTTCATTTACCCCAAAACTCTCCCAACCCTCATTCAATTCTCCCCAAAATCTTTCTCTCTCCTCCTCTCTCGCTCCATTCACTGGTGCGTATGCACAAATAAACACCCACATTTCCCCTCCGAATTTCACTTTTACCCACATTAACCTAGAACTCACCTGTTTACACACCCTCACCTTGTCCCACATCTCTTTCCTCATAACTATTCCCACCCCCTCCCTCGCCCTCACTCTCTCGCTCACCCCCGATACCATACCCTTGTATTTGCCGAAATCCAACTCCCTCTTTCCCTTCAACTTAGTTTCTGTTATTCCTAACACATCTATCCTTTTTTCCTCAAACATCAGTCCCACTTCCTCCCTCTTCAAATCCTCGTTTACCCCCCTCACATTCATACACCCCACCCTAATTACCACTCTCCTCCCCATCTCTCTCTACTTCTATATATAAGTCAATCAATCAGGCTGTACGCTTTACGGGACCCCCCACCTTAGGTGCTTCCCACAACCTAGGGCTACCACCCCGCTCACCAACCCACACCAACAACACCAAAATACGTTAAAATAATATACAAAAAAATAAAAAAATATAAAAACAACTATCAATTTAAATCCACTCCCACACCTCCCCCTCCTCCCTCTCCCCACGACAACGCCAACAAAAATACCAAAATACAAAAATATAAAAAATATAAAGGTCAACCCACACTCCAGCAATATTTATTTATTCCTACGTTAAAATAGATAAAAATTTATGACAAACAATTATTATAAAATTTATCGTTCTAAAAAATACAGCTTGACAAATCAAGTCACTTTATTATCACAAACTTAACACTATAAAAATTTTTCAGAAAGTATTCTTATATACATCTATCTATTAAAAGTATTCTAAAAGAAAATCATTAAAATCTATGTTTTTCCTCTTAAAACTAGTAAATTGTGCGCTTTCATCAGTCTTCTAGTAATACTTATAAAATATGGTATAAAAATTCACGTATTAAAATTTATAAAACATTCCATACACATTACTACGTTTATTCCTACGTTAAAATATATACAAATTTATGGCAAACAATTATTATAAAATTTATCGTTCCAAAAAATACAGCTTGACAAATCGAGTCACTTTGTTATCACAAACTTAACACTCCAAAAGTTTTCAAGAAAGTATTCTTATATACATCTATTTATTAAAAGTATTCTAAAAGAAAATCATTAAAATCTATGTTCTTCCTCTTAAAGCTGGTAAATTGTGCGCTTTCATCAGTCTTCCAGTAATACCCAAAACCCTTATATATATATATACAATGTCCTTCCAAAATGATTTATATAGTACTATAAGTTACGCTGCATTAGGTAAGTGGTAGGCATTTTTAGTAAAATTATCCATGTTAGTAGTTGTGTCCTATCAATTAACAATTAACAATTGTTCCGGCCTCAATAATTTTCCTGAATTTTTGTGGTTTTCCTGAGTAATAGTATAATTTATGCCAATAGCACGCTTTATATATTGATTTTTCACTGGTGATTAGTAACTAAGAATAGTTACAATTGATATGCTTGCATACACACACAGTAGGTAGATCCAGGTTATGCAACAAACTTAATTTATTTGCAATTCACGAGGCCTAAACTTTGCTTCAGTGAAATGCCGAACTCGCCGAACGACACAAATGTCTACAGGTAAATTACCTGCAGGTAATCACTAATTGCTCCGGCCTCAACAATTTTCCTGAATAACAGTGATAATTTATGCCCTTAGCACGTTTTATATACTGTTTTCCCACCAGTGTTTAGTAACTGAAAATAGTTACAATTGATACGCATGCATCATATATGCACACAATAGGCAGATCAAGGTTATGCAACCAACTTAATTTATTTCAATTCATGAGACCGAAACTTTGTTTGCCGTAAATGCTGGACTCGCCACGACACAATCTCACTACACAAATGTCCTACACAAGTTAGCAGACGATTATATTCATAAATAAACGGAGAGAGAACTTGGACACGTCTTCACTCCACGAAGTCTCAAAATATAATATATATATATATATATATATATATATATATATATATATATATATATATAATATTATATATAGTATTATATATATATATATATATATATATATATTATATATATATATATATATTATATATATATATACGAAGTTTAAGGAAATGTTTCTGGCGTGTAAATTTATTGGGCA
>JABUQX010056121.1:0-15000 GCA_015478945.1 Trachelipus rathkii
AATGAAGGTTGTTTTCGCAACTAATGAATATATTCGTATTAAAAACAAATATTGGATAAATTTCATTAAAAAACGCAATTTAAGACACTAAAATATTAATAATTTTCCTTTCTGCTTTTGAAATATGCATATCAATGAAACACTTATTTTGAAATTCTGGAAATATCCTGTTTGTTAACGAAGATCAGTCATTTTAAGATTTACCAAATAATTTCAAATTGATGAAATTAACTATAAAACATTAATTTTAAGAGTATAAAATTTGTAATGTGAAAATTTAAAAGAAAAATGGGTAATTTAGAAAAATTTTTTTTATAAAACATGGTTTCCTAGATTCTATTAAATATTTTGGTATATTAATTTGAGAATCTATTGAAATTTCATTAATAAACGTCATTTAAGACACCTAAAACCAATTATATTCTTTTTTCTGCTTTTTGAAATTGAATTTCAATGCAACACATTTCTTTTAAATGGCTGATAAGAAGTTCATATGTGTACCTTGATTACGAGGTACCAAATGTTTTGAAGAGCTGTAAGGGTGCTGAATGGATAATTTAGTCGGGAGAGGATGGGTGAGAGGTAGTTTGATGTGGTTATAGATATATAATGTTGACTATCTTTGTTGTTGTTATAGATAGGTCACATAGATATTGTTCTAAAAGTGCTATATGACGTGAACAAGCGTTAATTCAGTAGCTTAAAAAGAAGTTAATTATTTTTTTATGTAAAACAGGTTTTCAACAACTAATGAAATATTGTATTATAAAACATAAAACTTTATGTTCTCTTTTTTAATGTAAATTTAGACAACTAAAACAATTTATTAAATTCTTTTACTAATATGAATTTTTCATTTCAATGAAACGCATTATTTTTCAAATGCTGAAAATACGTTATAAAACTCAATTTTTAAGATTTACAAATAATTTCAAATGTTGAAGATTTAGGAAAAATCGTACTTGTTAAGAGTTTCTAAAATCTTATATTGTTACAATTTAAGAAAACGTAGTTTTAATAGTTCTAAACTGTTTTGACAGGTTTTCACAACTAATGACATATTTGGTATATATAAAAACAAATATGAAATTTCATTAAAATAACGTCAAATTGTAAGGAACCCTTAAACTATTAATTAGAATTTCACTTTCTGCTTTTGAAATAGATTTCATGAATACATATTATAGTTTTCAAAATGCTGAAAATACCGTTTAAAAAACTCAATTTTACAGCCTTTTCTAACAATGGTTCTGCTGACGAGAATAGGAAAAATCGACTTTTAAGAGTTTAAATTTGTAATTGTTGAAAAATTTAAGAAATGCAAATATTTTAGCAATTAAAATTTTTTATTAAGAACAAAGGTTTCACAACTAATGAAATTATTTTTATATATAATTTAAATAGTTGAAATTTTCAATTAAAAAACGTCAAATTTAAAACACCTAAAGCTATTGAACGAAAGTGAAATTTGTTCTTTGCTTTTTGAAATTTGCATTTTCAAATGAAACATCATTTATTTTTTCAATGTGAAAATATCTGTTTTAAATTAAATTGATGTTTTTAAGATTGTAGCTCAAATAATTTCAATTGTTAATCATTTTAGGAATCGGTACTGTTTAATGAGTTCTTAATTGTAGATTGTGAAAATTTAAGAGAATGCCTAAATATAGGAAATATACTAGTTTTAACAAAACAAAGTTTGAAAACTAATGAAAGAAAAAAGGACCTGAACCAATTAGTTCAAGACTAACAGTAAGGAAACTTCAATCTAAAACATCTAAAACTTTAATAGTCATTTGCAGCTTTTTTGAATTGCATTCAATTGAAACACATTCATTTCAAGTTCTGAAAATATCGTTAAAAACTGAATTTTAAGATTTAAAATATATATTTCAAAATGTTGAAATTTAGGAAGAAATGTGGTACTTTTAAGAGTTCTAAAAGTGTTAATAGTGAAAATTTAAGAAAATATAGCGTAATGATTCCTAAAATTGGTTTTTATTAAAAAGGTTTTACAACTAATTGAAATATTTGGTATATTAACAAAAAAATATTGAAATTTTATTGAAAAACTCAATTTAGACACTAAAACTATTAATAAATATCTTTTTCTGCTTTTGAAATTGCATTTCAATGCATTGAACACATTATTTTATTCAAAGGCTGAAAATGTTAAAAAATCAGATTTTAAGGATTTAAAAAGTTATGGTAATGTTCGATATTCAAGCAAGAATTCTTACGTTTAAGAGATGGAACATATATGTAATGTTGAGAATTTTAATAAAAAGCGTCATTTTTAGAAGTAAATAATTTGTTACTAAAGACAGGTTTTACTAAACTAATGCAAATATTTCTTGGTATATAACATATAAATATTGAAATTCATTTAAAAAAAGTCAATTTAAGACACCTAAAACTATTAATATAAATTCACTTTTCTGCTTTTTGTAATAGCATTTCAAATGAAACACATTATTTTTTTCAAATTGCTGAAAATACCTTTTAAAAACTCAATTTTAAGATTTACCAAATAATTTCAAATGTTTGAAATTTAGAAAAATATCGTAACTTTTTAAAGAGTTCAAATGTAGTAATGTGAAAATGTTAAGATAGCAAAAGCGTAATTTTAGAAGGATAAATTTGTTATTGAAAACGGTTTTCCAAAACAACTAATTGAATATCGGTATTAAATAACATAATATTGAAATTGAAAGTCATTAAAAAACGTCAATTTGTAAGTACACCTAAAATTATTAATTAATTTCACTTTGGTCTTCTAGCTTTGTTTGAAAATTGCATTCATATGAAAACAATTTATTTTTTCAAATTCTGATAAAAGTAGACTGTTACGAGATATATATATAGTATACGTATTAGGTGAATCATTTATTATTATATAAGTATTATATTATATATAGTATATGATATATCCGCAAATCGTATTGTTAAAGATTACGGATGTGATGTGGGCAATTAATCGTTAATCTGAGCGGATGCCATTTTATATGTTGAATATTACTCAGAGTGCGGATAGGGATCGTGATGCGATTAATTTTACATATAATGTGGCTTATTATTTTAACATGTAATATGTATATTTATGTACAAACTTCTAAACCATTATACTATATAGCGCACATAATGTGACACGTATCTTTGTTTTTAAGCTATATTTTTAATAGATGTATCATCAATTCTTTATCTATTTCTTTTTGCACATTAGTAATTTTGCATATAACCTTTAATATAATATAGTTAGTATTAGTATTATTGGCATTTTGTAATATATATTATATATACTATATTATATATTCATAGATATATATATATATAGATATATATATATATATATATATATATAATATATATATATATATATATATATAGTAGTTAATATATATATATATATAATATATATATATATATATATATATATATATGACTTACAATGAGTCCCACAACTAAGAGAAAAACGAAGTAGCCAACAACGACCAACATATCTGGGCCTTTAATAGTATCAAGCGTTATAAATTTAAGTGTCGTGGCACATGTACCATAAAATTTAATTAGGGCTTTTTATCGATTTTCTATTTGGTTAAAAGTTTTTTTAGAGAGAGAAAGTAGCTAGAAAATAGCTTAAAAAAGCCAAAACCTAGCAAAAAATAAGTCAATGCTTAGTTCAGTATTTCATCAGTTCCTGTGGCCTAATATTAATACTTTAAATTTTATTACGGAAAAAATAATTTTTTTTAATTTAAATACATATTTAATACAATTTAGAATTATATTTATGTATTAAATTATTTTCTGAAATTCGGATGGTTATGAATTTTGAGCTCAATTAGCTTGAAAAGAAAATTAAAATGCTGATGCAATAATATCACTTATTTTCGAATACACTACATTGAAGGGTTGATAATCATAAAACATACGTCTTCACTATATCAAAACACAACAGAGAATAAAATACAACGAAAAATATGTATTATAAAAAATACGTATCCGAAAAAATCCTTGTCATTTAAGTAAATAATAAAATAAAAATAATAAAAGTCTGTCAAATTAAATACAATTTATTTAAAAGCAAAATATCAATAAAATATTTAGCGATTTTTTTTTTTTTTTTTTTTTTTTTGTATTTAAATTTTGTACAAAATGAAATATAATAATAATAACTATTTTACATTATTATTATTATTATTAGTTATTATTATTATTATTATTATTATTATTATTATTATTATTATTATTATTATTATTATTATTATTATTATTTGAACATCATCACCTTTCATTGTCAATGCGACGTTATAGTGTCCAAAGTGCCGTGTATTATATATATATATATATATATATATATATATGATATATATATTATATATATATATATATTATATATATTATATATATATATGATATATTAATATATATATTATATATTATTATATATATATATATATATTAATATAAATATATATATACTCAATTTTTATTATAGATTATTACCAATTAATCTTTCAATATGATTGAAGAGTTATGAAATTTAGCCCTTTACAAATTCTATAAGATTTGAGTTAGCTGAGGTAATATTTTTAATGAAATAAATTTTTGAATTTTAAATTATTAATAACTGGGAATTAAGAACAGTTTTTTCACAAACCGTTGAGAATTTAATAATTTGGTAATATTAATAAAAATACAAATTTGAGTGAAAATTTTTCACTGAAAAATCATGCTGAATTGTGAAAATCGGCTAGCAGCTTCAGATAATGTATTTAAATTTTATAACATATTTCTGACTCATATTTTGAAATTTATAGATATTATACAATGTAATACATCATATATTATTTTCAAATGACTGAAAAATAATGAGTTTAAAAATACTTATTTTTTAAGATTTAACAAATAATTTAATATTATGTTGTGAATTAAAGAAAGATCTAATTACTCTTAAGAAAGTGTTAATAGATTTGTAGTTTGTAATATAGAAATAAGCGATAATGATTTGCATTACTATTAAATATTTATTTACATTCAATAAATTATTATTTATTTATGCAACTAGATTATATTATATGAATATTATGGTATATCATGTACACAAATACATATTGATAATTTATAAAAGTTTAAGAGCCAAAATAATTAAAAAAGCACTAAAACTTTAATTATTAAAATTCGCTTTTGCTTTTTAATGTAAAATTTTTAGCTTTGAAACTGAGGAACAATAACAGATTAATTTCATAATTCTTTGTATATATAGAAAATCTTAAATGAATCTCATTTATGTGAAATGAAGCTTTGGAAAGTATTTTCCCAAAAGGATGATTGAAAAATTTTAAGGAAAAATTAAGTAGGTTTAAGAGTTAGAATTTTGTAATGATGAACAAAGTAACTCGGAAGAAGTTCTGAGTTCATGAAGAGTAAGAATGTAGATGATAAAACGGTTAATTTAATCTACAACTAATTGATATTATCCGGAGTATATATAAAACAGACCAAGAGAGTTATATGAATGCAAATTTCCCTAGAACTCTTCCAATAAATTCCTCTTTTTCTGCTTTTGATAATTACTATATTGCATGGAAACACATATATTTATTCATAACTGTGAAAATACCGTTATAAAACTAATTTTAAGAATTTAACACAAAATTAATTATCAAATGTTGTAAAAATTTAGGAAAATATCTGTACTTTTTAAAGAGATTTATCTAAAATTGTGTAATTTATGTGATCAAATTATTAAGAAAAAGCGTTATTTAGAATGTATTAATTTTATTATTAATAAACAGTGTATTTTAACTAATCATACATGATATATTTATGGTAATATAATGACAAATAATGAAATTTATTAATAAAACACGTCAATTTTTAAATAGATTAAAAACAATTATAATAATTTCATCTATTTTTTATTTGACTGTCTACTTGACAATTTCATTTGCATTCACTAATTACATTTACTTCATTATTTAATTTCCAGACTACTATACGAGTATAAATAACATTCAATTTTTAGATACATATAATAATTATTTACAATATGTTGAAATTAAAGGTAAAGATATGGCATTTAGTGCTCGAGTTTCTAAATTCGTAATTGATGAAAAATTTAAGCAAAGCGTATAATTTTATAGAAGTTAATGAATTTTTTTATGAAAAATAAGATTTTAACAACCTAATTGAAATAATTTCATATGTATATAAAACAAATATTGAAATTTAATTAAAAATAAGTAAATTTGAGACAATATATTAATAACAATATATTAATAAATTCTTAGTTCCTTTATGAATTGCATGTCATGAAAAACAATTATTTTTTAAAAGCTTAAAATAATATCTTAAAAATCATCAATTTAAGATACTACAAATAATTATTCAAAATTTGAATCTTTATAAAGATTGGAAGTTTATAGAGTTTAAAGTTTTGTAATTGTGAATAATATTTAAGAAAAGCCGATGAACTTAAGTATAGTCTTCTCGTTATTATTTTATCAATCTAGGCATTGATAACCAAACTGATAAATATATATATGGTATAATAAAATAACAATTAATAGACAATTTCTAATTATTAAAAAGTAATCGTCAATTTAAAACACTACTAAAACGTATAATTAAATTCAGCTTTTTATGCTTTTGAAATTTGTATTTCAATGAATAACATTATTATTTTTCCTCAATTATATTTCCTGTAAAAAAAACTCCTTTCTATAGAAAAACATAATTCAAGTAGCTACTGAAAGCTAGTATAATGAACTTTTAAGAGTTCTAATTTTGTAATTTTTAAAATTAAAAAAGCGTAATTTTTGAAGTTAAAATTTTTATTAAAACAGGTTTTACTAACTAATGAAATATAGGTTTTCACCACTAATAAAATATTGAAATTTCATTAAAAACGTCAATTTAAGACACCTTAAAACTATTAATATATATTCTCGCTTTTCTGCTTTATTGAAATTGCATTTCAATGGAATACATCAACATTTTTTTATCAAATGCTGAAAATACTGTGCCCGTTAAAACTCAATTTTAGAATTAACCAAATAATTTCAAATGTTGACAATTAGGAAAAATCGTTATGAGACAATTTAATTGTATGTGAAAAATTTAAGCCATAAGCGTATTTATTAAGAAGTTAAATAATTTTTGTTAATTAAAACAGGTTTTCACATATAATGAAATATTAATATTAATTATGATAAAATATCAAATCTCAATAATTTCATTATAAAAACGTCAATTTAAGATCAACTAAAACAATTAATAAATTCTCTTTTCGCTTTTTATAAAATATATACATTATCAAATGAAACAATTTAAAACAAATGAATGCTGAAAATTCAGTTAAAAACTCAATTTTAAGATTTAACAAATATTTTACAAATGTTGAAATTTAAGAAATAAACGTAGGCCTTTAGATGTTTCTAAATTTGTAATTGTGAAAATTTTGCAAGCTTAATTTTTGAAGTTAAAATTTTTTATCTTTATAACATATTTCACAACTAATTGAAATATTTTGAGTATATAAAAACAAATATTGAAGTATATCTATTAAAAATTACGTCATTTAAGACATCCGTAAAACTATTATAGAATTATATTTCTACTTCTCTGTCGTGTGTTGAAGAATAGCTATAAGTCAATCGTGAAACACTATATGGATTGTTTTGTTTCAATAAATCCTGAAAGAGAATCTGCGTGATTAAAAATCTAAATTTTAAGATTTTTAAAATAAATTTCAAATGCTTGAAACCTCCGTAAATCGTACTTTTAAGAGTTCAAATTTGTAATGTGAAAATTTAAGAAAAAGCGTTATTTTAGAAGTTAAAATTTTTTTATTAAAACAGGTTTTCTCACTATCTATGAATAATTTGTATATATAAATAATATGATTCATTGAGAAAAACGCTCATTTAAAGACACTAAAACATTAATAAATTTTCTTTTCGCTTTTTGAAAAATTGCATTCAATGCAACACTTCTTTTTTCAAATTGCTGAAAATACCGTTAAACAATCAATTTTAAGATTAACAAATTAATTTCAATGTGAAAATTTAGGAAAATCGTACTTTAATGAGTTCTAAAGACCAAATATGAAATTTCTAAGAAAAAGCGATATTTTAGAAGTTATAATTTTATTAAAGACATGTGTCTAGTGAGCAATTAATTGAAATATATTTGGCATATAGAAACAACAAAATAATGAATTCATTAAATAAACAAACTTATAGAAACTCACCTAAGACTATATAAATAATATCTTTTTTACTAAGTGTGTTTTGATTGCACTTTTAGTGAGAAAGATCAGTTTTTTTTGCATATAATGCTGAAAGACCGTAAAGTTAAGACTCAAGTTTTTGTTCACAGGAATTCTGGGTGAACATAGGTTTATAGATCGCTATATATATTTGAATTTAGGAAAAATCGTACTCTTATGAGTTCTGATCAAATGTTGAGATTGTGTACAATTTAAAGAAAAAAGCCGTAACTTGTCTATTAAAGATTTAAAATTTTTTTAGGTTTAAACATGGCTAATCTATACATAAAATAAACTGTGAAACACACCTAGTATTAAAAACAAATATTGAAATTTTATTAAAAAACGTCAATTGGTAAGACCTAGAAACTATTAAGGATAAATCGCTTTTCACTGCTGTTTATAAGACATTTGGGCACTTTCAATTTTATATACACTTTTATCAGATTTCTGCAAATGCTGAAAACTACCCTGTTAAAAACGTCAATTTTTAAGAATACCTAATAATTTCAAATGTTGAAATTTAGGAAAGAATCGTAGACTTTAAGAGTTCTAAATATTGTAATGTGAAAATTAGAGCAAAAGCGTTAATTTTAGAAGTTAAATTTTTTTTATTAAAAATGGTATGTCAAATACTGTTGAAATATTTTGTTTATAAAAAAAGTATTGAAATTTCATAAGCGTCAATTTTTACATCAAAACTATTAAAAATTCACTTTTCAGCTTTTGTTTTGATATCTGCATTTCAATAAAACACAATATTTTCGCGCGGACTGAAAATTCCGTGCAACTTGTAGGTGAATTTTTACCAAATTTCTAAAGTGTTTATGAATATTAGGAATAGAAGAAGGGTTCATTAAGAGTTCTCTAGATAATTCGTAATATGGAAATTTAAGAAAAAGCGTAATTTTAGAAGTTAAAATTTTTTATTAAAAAAGTGTTTTCACAACTATATGAAATATACAGGAACAGTAAAAAACAAATATTTGATATTTACATTAAAAAACGTCAATTTAAGACACCTAAAACAATTAATAAATACTCTTTTCTATTTTTCTTGAAATTGTTTTTTTATTGTTTGATATGGTTTTGACAATTTTAATGCTTTGCAAAGCTATTAATATACAATCATGTTCTAATGGGGCTTTGAACAATTTAAAGAGGATTTTATAAAGTTAAATATTTGTTCAAAAAATACAGAAAAAATGTTATACATTAAAGTTACTGTAGGTTTTTTCTTTCAAAATTGGTAAAATTAAAGGCAAATATTTATCATTTCAATTGTCAGATTGATTTTTAATTGATGAAGTTGAAAAACATTATAAGATACACTTTTCTGCTTTTGTAACAGTTATATGATTGAAAAAATTATATTTTTACAACAAGACTAGAAATTTAAGAGTTAAAAACACGATTTAAAATTTTAAGAATACCAAACAATAAATTTCGAAAATTATGAACAAATATGCTTTAAGAGTCAAGAATTTGTAAGCTAAAAATTTCATGAACTAAGATAATTTTCGAATATCATTTTTGGTGACAAAAACAACGTTAGTGTCTTATGAGACATATTTGTTATAGAAAAAAATATGAAATATATGCAATAACAACGTCAATTTCAGACTCCTTTAACAATAAATAAATTCGTCTTTTTCTGCTTTTTGAATTGCTTTCAACTGAAACTACATGTATTTCTTTCAAAATGCGTGGAAAATACGGTTAAAAATCTATATAACAATCTCACCAAATAATTATCGAATAACAGCTATTTTTAGGAAAAATCGTTAGTTTTATGCGTACTTAATTTTTTTGATTTTTTGAATATTTGATATAAAAAGTCGTTAATGTTTATTTAAGTTAAATTTTTTTATAAATACATGTTTTTTACATACTTAATGAAACTATTTCGGTATGGTATGAGAAGAATGACTATGATTGAAATTGTTCATTTTAAGAAACTGTGAAATGTTAATGATTCACTCTAGAAGACAAGTTAATAATTCTCTTTTCTCGCTTTTTGATCTGAATTTGATCACGTATCACTCTTAATATTTTTTCAGAATGTAGTAAAATACTCCTGTTGTAAAGAACTCAATTTTTAAGTACTCTAACCAAAGTAATTGTTCATATGTTGTATTATATTAGAAAATATCGTACTTTGTAAGAGTTCTATTAAATTCTGTAATGTGAAAATTTACAGCAAAGATGGTAATTTGTTAGATAGTTAAGTATTGTTTTATTAAATACAGGTTTTCACCAACTAATTTAAATTATTTTGGTGATTAGTTAGAAAATCAGATATTGTAATATTAACTATTATTAATATGGAATTCCCAGTTCAACTAAAACAAATTAATAAATTTCGTTCAATTTTATTTTTGAGATTTGCCATTTCATTTAAAACTACACATTATTTTTTCAAATGCTGAAATACTAATACCGTTAAAAACTCATTTCAAGAATTAGAAATTCATTGTTAATATGTTTATTAGACAAAAATATAAGCCCTCAATGATTTATTAAATCGAGTTTTAAGACTTTTTGCTATGATGTCGATAATTTTCTAAGCTAAAAAGCGTGAATTGTTTAGATAGTTTATTATTATATTTTCCTTTTTGAACAGCTGAATTACAAAAATTATACTCAGTTTTTATCACGAAAGGATATTACACTATAAATAAAGCAATGGTGAAATTTTACATATGAAAGAGCCATTGTCTATTGTTATAAAACAGTAGCGCTAATAACTAAATAAATCTTAATTTTCGCTTTTTTATGCTATGTATCTGAGAATTCTTCGATTTGGTGAACTCCATAAATTTTCTCTTCATTTTGCAATCTTTGATAAATGTAGGTTAAATGAAACTGTTCATTAATTTACACCATATTTACAGAATATTTAATTTCAGAAACTTTTGCATATTGCAGTGTCTTGGTGCATCAATTTTGTTAATTTTTAAAATTTAAGATGTGAAAGAAGCGTAATTTTTAGATGGTTAAAATTTTCATTTAACAGGTTTTTCACAAACTAAATGGGCAAAATATTTTCTATACCAAAGAAAATGATTGAACAGAAAAGGCTTTCATCAAAGTATGGGTAGGATGATACTTGTAAGTAGTACATTTATAATACTATTCTGCCATGAAATTCGCAGGTGTTTTTTCTCTTGTTTTGAATAAATTGCATTTTCAAATTGAAATTTCACAAGATACTGCACATTCATTTCGCATGTTTTTTTACTTAAATGTCTGAGTATTAATATCCCGAGGTTAAAAACTCATTTTAAAAGAAATATTCCACTTCAATAGGAATTACGCAATAATTTCAAATGTTGAAATTCATAATAGGGAAAAGTAATTCGCTACTGTTTAAAGAGTCTAAAATTTGTAATAAATAGAACTAATGTCAATCTGTACTTTAGAAGTTATTTTTCTTTTGTAAAACAGGTTTTACAGGACTAATCGAAATAATTTGGTATTAAAAAGAACAATAGTTTCACGAAAATTTCATTAAAAAGTAAAATAAAAAAATTAAAGATAAAACTATAAAAACAATTAAATAAAAATGTCACTCTTATAGATTCTGCTGATTTTTGAAATTGCATTTCAAGTGATGACAATTATTTTTCAAATGCTCGAAAATACCAGTAAGTTTAAAATCTCAAGTTTTCAGGATTTACAAATATTACATATTGGGTTAAATTGGTATTGTACTTTTTGTTTTTCTATTTAAGTATAGTTCTAAGTATTTTTGTATACAGTCTTGAAAGATTTAAATGGAAAAAGCGTGATTTTGAGTAAGTTATAATTTTTTTTTTTTTAAATATGAACTTTGGAGACTTCATAAGTGTTCGCATTTGTGATATAAAAACATAATTATGAGAATTTATTAAATAAACGTCAATTTCAATGAGTAGACACCTAAAACATTAATAAATATCGCCTTTTTCGTGTTTGAAATTGCGCTTTCATAAGCATAGAAACTACAGGGTTATCACACGATATTTATTTTCAAAATGCTGTGCAAATCTCGTAAAAAAATCTCAATTTTAAGAATTAGCAAATGATTTTGATTTTTTAATCAAAATGGTTTGATAATCTTTTTAAAAAGCTCGTACTTTTAAGAGTTTTTTAAATTTCTGCTTCCATGAAAAAGTAATGTAAAGCTATGCGGTATTTTTGAAGTTTATAAATTTTTTAATTAACAGTTCAAAAAAATTAATGGAAATTTGTTCCGGATTACTATAAAAAAAATTATTGATAATGTAGTTTTGAGAAAATCGTCATTTAAGAGCAAACTAATACTATTAATAAAATTCGCTTTTCTGCCAAGAGACTCTTTTTAAAATTGCATTTTAATAAAACACAACATTATTTTTCAAATGCCTGAAAAATACCGTTCAAACAACTCAATTTAAGAAATACTTGTAAGATAATATTCAATGTTGAATATTAGGAAAAATCGTGAACTTTTAAAAGGCCATTTCAAATTGATGTAAAATTTAAAAACAATAAGCGTAATTTTTGAAGTAAAATTTGTTATTAAAATAAGACAGGTTATATACGACAAGCAAGTGAATATTCGGTATATAAAGTAAAACCACAATATTTGAAATTTCTTTAATAAAAGCGTCAATGAGTTTAGGAACACCGTATTACTAACATATAACCCGCTAACTTCTGTTTATTTTCTTTTATTGTTGTTAATGCAACAACTACATCGCTTCAATGCTGACACAATACCTCCTCCTCCCCGCTTAAAAACCAAAGTAACTTTTATTGGCGGACATCGGCATTATTGGTAGAATCTTAAATTTGAGTTTTTAACGGTATATCAGCAAAACGAAAAAATAATAGTTGTTTTCTGAATGAATGCTATTTCATAAAGCAGAAAAGTGAATTTATTGATAGTTTTTACGGGTGTTTAAATTGAGTTCTTTTACACTGATTTAAATTTCAATTTGGTTTTTATATACCAAATATTCTATTAGTTGTGAAAAATTACTTTATCTTAAAGTAATTTGACTGTTTAAAATTAAGCCTTTTCTTAAATTTACATTGAAAAATATTTAGATAAAACTTTAATTATATCAACTGTACAATAAAATTACATTTGAAGTCTTGATAGAATATTAGTTCGTTGTAATAGGTATTCGGTTCCCGCATTTGAAAAAAATCAATGGTGTTTATTGAATGCAATTTCAAAAGTCAGAAAAGAGAATTATTGAATTTGTTTTAAATTATTTATAGACTATTTTTTTAAAATAATTAAACTTTGGAAAAATTATATACCAAATGTTTGAATAGTTGTACAAAAATCTTGTTTTAATAAAAACATTTTACTTCTAAAAGCTGTAAGATCGTTTTTATTAAACTTTCTTTTACGAATTTGGACCTGCTTAAAAGTAGAGGATGAAAAATAATAAATTTAACTAAACTTTGAAAATTAATTCTGTAAATCTAAAAAAAGCACTGGTTTTTTTAACAGTATTTCTTAAGCTTGAAAAAAATAATGCGTTGTCAATTGACAGTTCGAATTTCAATAAAGCAGAAAAGTGAATCTTATTAAATGTTTTAGAGATCGTCTTAAACTTGACGGTTTTGTTAACTGAGAATGTTTCCTAATAGTTTGTTTTTATAAACCAAATACTTGATTAGTTGTTTCCATTATTCTATTAAATAAAAAAATTTAATTTCTATTAACTTATTCATTTAGCGACAATTTTCACATTTTATCTAAATTTATAACTCTTAAAATACGATTTTTCTAAATTTCAAAAATTTGCAAATTATTTGGTAATGAATATCCACAATGAACATCGATAAAAGGTATTTCAGCATGTGAAAATAATTAATGTGTTTCATTGAGAAATGCATTTGAATTCATGGAGAAAAGCGAATTTATTTAATAGTTTTAGGTCTTAATTGACGTTGATACATTTGATAGATATTTCAATATTTGTTTTTATATAACTGACATTTTTTTTGTATTTGTGAAACCTGTTTAATTAAAAAATTTAATCTCTAAATTAGCGCTTTTTTTATTTTTTTGGCATGAGAACCAGAAATCATGAAGATAGGAATCATAAAGGTTATTAGATTAATTGCATTTCTATTCAGAAAAGTTTCTAGTGTCACTGAGAATATATTTAACATGGTTTTGTTATGAAACATAAGTAGTATGAGTTTCAGGACTGTAGCTAATGTCAATTTCAAAAGGCAGCACCCCTGTGAAGAAGAATCTCAAGAATTAGTAGTTATAATGAGGTTAATAAGTTTATGTAGAATAGGAAGAAAGGTGTTTTACCCCTCAATTCCAAAGAGAATCACCTAACTCTGCACACTGAGGGCAGTCTCCTACTGAAGCAATAATCATTCTATGGAAAATAAAAAGTACAACCACATATCTCTGACCTCTTTGCAATGATGGTGCCAAAACCATTTCCATGATGAGTGGTAGGGGGGGGGAAGATCCTTCCTACACAAGTCTTGAAGAGTTAGAACAAACAATACAGAGATAAGGATTGGATCTGAGGAACTCAGATGTAGAAAGGTTAACAGAATAAGATGAACAATTGGGAAGTTAAGAAAAGGTCTAGTTTATTGGGTTCGTCTCCAAGATGATTTTTAATACAAGTATGGAGCTGCACCATGTGTTCAAGGATATCAATAGAAAATCAGTGGCCAAGTTCGCCAGCTGAATCTTGATGATTTAGGAAGAATTTAGG
>JABUQX010056121.1:20000-27561 GCA_015478945.1 Trachelipus rathkii
TCAAACTCTCACTTCTTAGATCATCTGGAATCTTCTTCCCTTCTTTTGACAATTACCCAGGCGGCTTTCCCGTGCTAGATATCTTACTGGGCGAGTTATTCCTATTAACAATTTATGGTTTTCCGCCCTTAGGAACTACCGGAGACTTGTGTGTGGCGCTTGACATAATCCAAGAGCATTTGACCTGTATGGGCACGCGTCACCTGCTCTCCAAGCTTCATTCTTTGGTTTCCTTCATTCTCTTTGGCGTACTTATGTCTAGCTTTCTTTTCAAATCGCTCAATATCTGCTGTGGTAGATGGGGCGACTTCTCTTCTTTTTCTGTCAATAGTGGTGTTCCTCAGGGTTCTGTTTCCTCCTACTTTATTCCTGCTTTCATTAATAATGATCTTCTCACCTTGCACATCTAACTCTATGCCACTCATATGTCGATGACTTGACCTTCATTCTTCAACTCATATCAATTCTGCTCCCTCTTTGACTTCTAGAAGTGCCTCTCGTCTTAATCTTTTCCGATTCTATTCTCGCTGATCTGGAGAGGATTTCAAATTTCAGGGTGTCGTCTCAAGCTTGTGAAACTTAATTCTTTTAAAACTCACAACTTTCACAAATCTCTCTCTCTCTAAGACACTTAACTATCTCTTTTGACGGTTCTCTCCTCTCTCCTGGGGACAATATAAACATCCTTGCGCTTAACATAAACAAAAAAAATGTTTTGAAAACCTCAAATCACAGTGGTGGCTAGGGCGGCCTCAAAGAACTGGCGGTTCTGTTTGAGAAGTGCCGAGACTCTTTTTTCCTTCTTCTCAGTTACTCCAGATACAAGGGCTATCCGCCCTTGTATGGAGTACTGCTCTCATATCTGTAGGGCGCCGGGGCTCGTTTCATCCGGCTTTTTGAGAGGGTCGAGTCAAAGGCGCAAAAGAGCTTATAATTGTCCTGACTTGCTATTCACTTTGACCCTTTATATTGCGGCGCGATGTTGGTGCTTTACCCTTTTCTATAGGTTCTGTAGAGGCAAGTGCTCGAGGGAACTATCCACACGCGTACCACCACCGTTACGACGCCCTCGTAGCACAAAGTGTGCTGTGTCGGCACATGAGTTTTGTGTGATGTGAGTAACTCCAGACTGGTCCGCTGCGGTGCTTCTTTCTTCCTGCCACCTCCTGTTCTGTGAATTCTCTTCCATCATCTGTGTTTCCTAACTCAATTTAATTTCCTCACTTTAAAGCCTGCGTCTGGCTCATCTGCTTTGATTTGCGTGTAGATGGATTTTATAGGCGTTCAACACCCAACTTCTTGATAGGTTCTGCCCCGTGTAGCGGCGGTGACAACGGTAAAAAAATAAATTAACAAAGAGGTTCTATAAGGAATTCCTTAAGACCTTAGCTGAAAACCCCAGCAGAGAATGGCACCTCCGACGGTGGAACCACTTCTAGAATGCATTAAAATATCATAACCGAGGAGCTTGCTCACTTGACAAAAAAAAAAAAAAAAAAGAGAGAGAAGAAGTGGAAGCCGCCCTTATCTTCAACCCCTAGCAACGCACTGATAGTGACCGATGGTTTGCCTTTCCAGCAAAAAACCTACTGAGAGATGAGATTTGGATTATATTAGACTTTGATAAGTTCATGCCGAAAAATTGCATTCACCTTCAAAGGAATCACACCAGGGAACCTCATGGTAAAAACTGAAGAGACAGTCATCAAGGAGCAAACATGAGATGCTGCCTACAGAAGAGAATCCTTTAATGCGGTGGCATGAAAATGGCAGGTTTCCATTATTATCAATGCTTGCAGGCAAATATTATCAGCACCTCCTCATCAGTCGAGAAGAGGCGTATCTATATGTAGGTTAGGTAGGAATGTAAACACCCCAAAAGGAAGGAACAGTCTCTCACCAGATACTAGTGAAAGCTTCATGTTTTTGCATCACAATTGTGAATTTTTGAATTTGAGTATTGAGATCTCTATCTAAAGAGATTTTATTATGTCATGTTGAGTAATTAACGTTTTTAAGTTTTACTTTTCTGGCCTGAATTAATTTGAGGTCTTCTTGTTCATTATTCTTTAGCCTTTGATATTGTAGCTAGTGAAAGATCTTCTGTAAATTTAATCCATCTGTTAAACATATAAAAGCTAGCAGCAAACTTTGTTAATACTTACATGAAAATGGAAATTGGAATATTTTGAAATAAACAACAAACATAAAATTATTAATATTATATTTGCATTATTATTCCTTAAAGTACTATTTTAATTTATAAAATAAATAACTACTTGGGCACAACGCAAATATGAAAATAAATGACTAGTATGTTGTACAGGGAAGCAATCTTGAGTTGCCTAGCAGGGCACAAATGTTCTATCTTATTACTTTGTATTATTATATGTAATAAATATCGTATCGTATCCGGGCACCTAAAAAAATAGAGTATCGTATCGGTATGCCTCTTTTTTGCGTTATCGTACAGTCCCCTACAATTAGACATGTATGATTGAGGGAGGTCTGGCTATGCTATGTGTTATGTATGACCAGCAGTTGTTCTAACGATAAAGGTCAGGGCTGTTCCTTGGCCAGTCCAGAATGGCTAGCAAGGTACGTCTTGACACGTTTGGTGGTATGGCAGGGAGCATTATCTTGCATAAAGAAATTCATTTGGTGAATGTTTAAAAAGGGGAGAAAATTGGTCCCCCAAAACCTTCAAATACTACTCACTTTGTAACGTTCTTAATAAGGAAGTACTGGCCTCCCCTACAAGTATTTCTACTGAAACAACCCCACACCATTACCTGATCTGAATGTTTGACAGTCCTAACTGTGTACTGGGATTATATAACTGAGGAATAGCCTTTTCTACAATTCCCTGATAATGTTTAGATTCTTAAATATGAACTCTTGAGCAATAACACAGCCATACATACAATAGACACATCACTGCTTAAAACTTTTCCGACAATACTAACCATGCTTAGCGAGCATTCTCATTTTGACATGTGTTTACAACTCTGCAATATGTACGATTCTTTCATTAGGCTGCTTCCTATCACTGAAAAACAAGTTCGAAAGTGCCCATGCCTGAATGGTTAATTTCAAAGTTGAGTTGATTCAAATTTTTTGCGCAATAATATAATATATATATATATAATATATATTATAATATATACTATATATATATATAATATAATATATTATATATATATATACTATATAATAAATATATATAATATATATATATTATATATATACTAGACATAATATATATAATATATTAATATATATATAATTATATATATATATATATATAGATATATACTAATATAATATATATATATATATATATATTATATATTATATATATATTAAGTATATATAATATATAGTATATATGTATAATATAATATAATAATATATATATATATATGATTTACACAGCATAATATAAATTAGATACAGTAATAAAATATAGTAACTATAATATATATATAGATATATATATATATATATGAAATATATAGTATATATAATAATATACAATACAATATCTAATTTACTTATTTTCATTTAAAATCACCTATTTCGTATAATATGAATGATCAGTGATGAAAATGATTTATTTTTGCAGAATCGAGTAACTAGAATAGCGTAACACTGCGAATAGAGCTTGAAATAGCCATACCCCATGGCCTCGCTCCTTAAATTTCTCTTTAATTGGCTTCGTATCATTGTAGGTTGATGTTTGTTTCAGGCAAAAGATCTTTCAGAGGAAAATGACCTTCTTAGCATGACCCCTTAATATTTAGACCAACTTACTTATCTCACAATGAGAGAGAGTTGCATATCCAGTGTAATAGTGCTATGTATTATATAATTAATATATATATATATATATATATAATATAAATATATATAGATATAATATTAATTATATATATATAATATATATATAATATATATATATAGTATATATATATAATATATATATATATATATATATATAATATATGTATATATATATAATATATAATATAAATAATATATATTGGCATTAAAATAGATTTTCAACTCTACAATTCATATATTTATCTGGTAAATGCCCTTGTATAATTACACACTTTCTTAAAATTTAAACTTTATTGCTTTTAACATAACAATAAAAACTATCACACACATATTTTATATTATTTAAAAAAGTAACAAATATTTAATTCTCTCATAGCTTTCGCCGCTTCCAGCACGCCTCTCAAGTGAGGCTTAAATAAAACAAGACTTTCTACGCTTGATGTGACTCCAAAATAATGTTTATTGGCTGATGAGTTGTTTGTTATTTAGTTATTGTCGATCTTTTTGGTAAAATCTTGTATCCCTCATATTAAATTCTGTGCTACATCTATATTTACTTCTGCCATTTTTTTATAATTATTACTATTTCTTATGAAATAGGATAATTAGTTTCCTTTTTTATTGTCTGATACAAAAATTACAGGTTTCATGTTGTCGATATTTATTTATTTTAAACTTCTCATGCAATAGCGTAAGAGCTAAATTTATTTCGTCGGAAATTAAATCGTGTTTGTGCTGGCTTTTACGTCTATTGTAAATCCACCGTTTCACCTATATATATACTTCACAGTCATGACATGGGATACTAGATACCATTGTTTATTGGTAGCATTCAAATATATTTGCGCTTTCAAAACTCTTTTAAGATGGAGTTATTGATGGGGTAGTAACTATGTTATTCGGTATAATTTTCTTGATGAATTCAGGAATTGGGATAACGGGACGGACAAATAGGATTTTCCCTCTGAGGTGCTGGGTAATGGGTATGGTACAAATTTCTCTTTGACTTCTTCAATCGCGTTATTAATATATTATGAAGAATTATAAGATGAATGAGTTTCTTTGTAACTCTTACAAACTTTACAATATCCGCTCATGATATTAATTATAAAGGCATTTAAGAAAGCCAAAACGAGAAAATCTTACCATACCATAACGCACACCTCAGAGGGGAAACAATCACCTATTTGTCCAGTCCCGTATCCCATTCCTAATTCATCAACGAAAATTTATACTGAATACCATATTACTACCCATCAAATACACTACCCTCTAAAAGGTTTGAAACCCAAAATAAATTTAGAAATGCCACCAATAAAAATGCGTATATAAGATCCCATGTCATGACGTGTGCAAGCTATATATGAATAGTGAAACGGTGGAATTTAAATAGACGTAAAAAGCCCAGCACAAACACATTTAAATTCTCGACGAAATAAATTCAGCCTTACCCATCATAGGAGAAGGTTTAAAACTATAAAAATATCCGACAACATGGAACGGTAATTTTTGTGATCAGACAATTGAAAAAGAAACAATGATCCTATGCATAAAAATAGTAATAATTATAACAAAATGCAGGAGAAGTAAATATAATGTTACACAGAATTAAAAATGAATGGGATACAAGATTTACAAAAAGATCGACCCAAAAAACTAATAAACACACAACCATCAGCCAATAAACATATCATCTTTGGAGTCAGATCAACGTAGAAGTCTTCGTTTTATTTTAAGCTCACCTGAAGAGGCCGTGCTGGAAGCCGGCGAAAGCTAGTGAGAGAAATTAAATATTTGTTAACTTTTTTAAAATATATAACATGTGTGTGAATAGTTTTATGTTTAGTAAACAATAAGTTTAATTTTAAGAAAGTGTTTGTAATTATACCAGCAGGCTACTTACCAGAATATATAATATATATATATAAATATTAATATATATAACTATATATACTATATATATTATATAATATATATTATATATATATAATATTATAGATATATATATATATATATATATATATAATATATATATATACTATATATATATATATAATAGTATTTATATAGTGATTAGGACTAATAGGTAACAAGGTTTGCAGCTAGAGTCGAGAGGATGAATAGATCCAAATTTAATGGATGAAAAAATGATTGAGACAATGAGAGAGAAAAAGAAAAATCTTATCATACTGCTTTTATTTTTTGCATCAGCGTAAGACAGATTAATAGGGAAGCTCAATTGGCAGGTGTTAGTGATATTATGGTGTTCAGCTGTGTAGACTTCGAAGTGAATCAAAGTATGCTGATGACAGATAGTGAAAAAGTGATTGATTTAATTAAAGAACATGAGCAGGTATGTGTTTATGTTTCCTGGTTTATGCAATTAATATGGATGGAAAGAATTAGAGATGGGGAGGCATGGTGTTAGAATGATGGAGAATGGAAGACCAGTTGGAGAATGCTCCTAGCCTATTATATGCGAGATTTGCATAATTTCTCCCCAAAGAAGAAGGTATAAGAAGAGTATAGAGATTTGAAGAGGTGGGTAAAAGGAGGGTTTGAAAGTAAACATAGTAAGAATAAGGTGTATGGTTGCTTAGGAGAACAGTCCTCGTGTGAAGTATGTTAGATGGCTGAGCAGCTGGAACAAGTGTCTGAGTTTAAATATTAGGAAACTATGTTGATGAAAAGGGAACGATTGATGCAGAGTGTAGTAAGAAAGTTGTCAAATGCAGAAAGATGGCTGGGCTAAAATATAGCTTAAATCCTTGTGATGGAAAGGACTAAGTCTGAGTGGAGCTAGGGTTTTAAATAGAATATGGTTTTACCTGTGTTAATGGTATATAGTGAGACTATGGTCGGGAATAAGAGGGTAAGATCTAAAGTACATGTGTTTAGATGGACATCCTTAGCGCATTTTAGTATGAGAAGATTTGATAAAGTGGAATAAACATAACTTACGAGTCCTTACTGGTGTGGAAGAAAGAGATATAAAGAGGAACAGGTGAGATTGTTTGGTTATGTGAAAGTGGATGATAGTCAGTGGGTTAGCGGATGTATAAGTGGTGAATGGTTGGAACGACTGTCTGGAGAGCTGAAAAAAAGTGATTTGAATCAGTAAAGGAATGCCTGAGAGAAGAAATGTGAGCTTTGCAGAGCGGAGAAGAAAGCGTGAAGTAATAGGAGTGTATGGGGGGGCGGTTGTGTGAGGGTATGGCTGTGGCCCACTTGGGCCAAGGGGTAAGGCACATGAACGCCACATTGATGAGATGCCCATGCTGAGGGCTCTGTCGCGGTCCCATGACTCTAGGGTGGCTTTCGTTTTGATTCCGTCATATTCTTCTTCTACTTTTCTTTTGTCTGGTGCATTTGTTATACCTTCCGTACAGTCTTGGGGAGAGAACGTTTGATATATATATATATATTATAATATATTTATATAGTATATATATAATTTATAGATATATATATAGTATATATATATATATAGTAAATATATAATAGTATATAATATATATCCTATATCCGTATCTCTTAATATATGATAATTCAAAATAAAAATTACATTACTATAATAATAATATATTACCGTAATTCAAAAATAAGAAAATCTCGGTCCTCAGTCAAAAATCAAATATCAGTTAAATCGGAAATCACCAAAGGGTGTAAAAAAAATATATCAAAAATATATTCCTGCCGGAAGAAAAGAATAAATATT
>JABUQX010056122.1:10000-15000 GCA_015478945.1 Trachelipus rathkii
CGCTGACGCACTGTATTGTCATTCATTCTGGTGCCGTGTACCTCCGCTAGATGTATCTGTAGATGTCGTGCCGTTGTGTGGCGCTCTCATAATGCACGCAGACGTATAAATCGGTCTTCCACTGGTGTCGTGGCCCAGGCCTACATTGTCCTCGCCTGCGATCATGTGTTAGGGTTTCCTGGTACCGTTGGACCACCTGTGCAATCGTTTGTGCGCTACACTGAAACGTCGTCCAAGTACCCGGTTCCCGTGTCCATCGGCGTGGAGTGTTGTTATCTGAACCACTGATCTCTTGACAGTTTACACACTGTCCTCTCTATTTTTATCGGAGTTGGATGATTTATGATTTATGATGATGTTTAAGCACCTGCCCTAATTAGCGTTTTTTGCTGCTTTTCCTCGTATTCCGGTGAGCTGTTGTTCTTATCAACTATAGTTCCCTCTATTAATTCATGAAAACACTGCAAAAAAATTTTATGCGCTTCTTTTCCTTTATCAGTAATTAAATTTTTAGGCTTGACACTCTTGACTATTACTTTTGATAAGCCATGGAGCTGTTACTCATTTTCTTTGATTTCTTCAATGACCCATTCTTTTGCTTTGTGATCAGTTTGGATAAATACCTCTTTAAAACGCTGATTTAAAAAATGTTGCAACAACGTAGATTTTCTTATTAAAAATATCATTTTGCTTTCTTTTGAAAACTTTATTCAGGAAATGAACTTGCAAGGATTTTTTTTATCTCTACTTTTAAGGTTTGCACACCAGAGTAATTTACACGATTTAAGAGGTAAGTTTTGAGAGTTGCGACAGCTGGAATTACCTATGATATAATTTCCTTATCAGCACTTGCCTCCTTAGTCATTTTAAAAAAGGTTGTAACTCATGAAGTATATTCTCGACAAGAGTCCCTCATAAGCAGCCAATGTAGGAATATCATACTCGTTTGTATTAGCTGTTACTTCTTGTCGTTGTTCGTATAAACGCACTAGCATGTACAAGGTAGAAATCCAACGTGTAGTTATATCTTGAATAGGTTTATGCCTAGGTATCTTCAAGTATTCTTGGATGTTTGTAAGCTTAGAGCAAGCACTTGATGATCGACAGATCGGAAGGAAGAACAATGCGTTATTTCAAAACCGCTATTGCATGGATTGCTTTATTGTTCATCCCTATTCTGTTTTCTTCTTTTATAAAAAATAATTTAACGCTGCTACATAATAAATACAATGTAGTGGTGGTGCAGCCTAATATTGATCCTTATGAAAAAATACAAGGCATTGATGCCGAAAAGCAATTACAAACTTTAATTTTCCTATCACAAAAATCTTATAGACGAATATAAATGAGCCAATAGTCTTTCCGGCCTTTCTGAAGAAACACCATTCTAAGAAGAAATTTTACTTAAGGGCATTGGCTGGTAATTTATTACATCAACGTCTTTAAGGGGCGCTGTTCTTAAATGGCGGTGGTTTTTATGAAAGATATAATATTTGTCTTTTCACATAATAATCAAATGATTCGTGCATTGTAGTATGTGCAGACTCACTCTGGTTTTAATAAACGAAGATAATGGTTTACACTCTCAAAACTTTACCGCTTTTGCTGTAATTGTATCAGTAAATCTAAATTTTGGTACCAGGAGTTGACAATGTTACCGGGTTTTCTGAGTTTTATGGCATTGCAAAGTTTTTTTGTAATTCTTAAAAAATTGAGTTTTTACACGGTATTCTTCAGCATTAGTGAAAGAGACAAATAATAGTGTGTGATTGAAAACTGCACAATTTGAAAAAGCAGCAAAAAATAGTTCATTAAACTAAAAAATTTAATTTTCTTGAAAATTGACGTTTTTTAAAGTGAAAATTTTAAACGTATTTGGGAAGCGAATATAACTACGAAAATTTTCATCTTAGAAAAAACTGTTTTAAATAAATAATTTTAAAATCATGGTACTAAACATTACGCTTTTTTTGTAAATTTTCACATTACAAAATTTAGGGCAAAGCGTCTTAAGAGAATTCCGGTCTTTTTCCTAAATACTTCAAATAATTGGAATTTTCGGGAAATCATTAAAATCTTAGCTTTTTTAACGTGTATTTTCAGCCAAGTGTGAAAAAATAATCAGGTGTCTATCATTGGGGCAAATGCTAATTCCTCAACCAAGAAAAGAGAATTTATTAATAGTTTTCAGGTGTGTTATTATGACAGTCTTTTCAATGAAAAATTTAATAATTGTTTTAATATTAAAATATTTCATTTAGTTGTGAAAACCGGTTTTTTGAGTATTAAAAAATTGCTGTAACTTCTAAGAATTACGGGCTTTTCTCATAAATTATTTCACCATTACAGAAATTGTAGACACTCTTAAGCAGTACAGCATTTTTACCTAAAATAATGCAACGATTTGGAAAACTTATTTGTTAAATCCTTCAAAATCTGAAGTTTAACAACTGTATTTTAAGCATTTGAACAAATAATGTGTTATTGAAAATGACAAATTGTACAAAAGCGAGAACAAGACGGAATTTTATTAAATTGATTTCAGGCTTGAGTTTTAGAACTTTGGACCGTTTTTTATTGAAATTTCAATAATTTGCTTTTTAATTACACAAATGATTTCATTAGTTTTCGTGAAAACCACTGTTTTTGAATTAAAGCATGTTTAACCTTCCTAAGATTACGGGATTTCTTTTTCCTTCTGCCATCTTCTATTATGCATTAAAGAAAACTCTTAACGAGTAGCCCGATTTTCCATAAAACTTTCAACAGTTTGGAAATTATTTGGTAATTCCCTTAAAACTTCGAAGTTTTTTTACGCGGATTTTCAGGGCATTTAGAACGAAAATAATGTGTTTCATCTGCAATGCAAAATTTAAGAAAGCAGAAAAGTCGCGAATTTACTTAAATAAGTTCTTTAAGGTGTCTTAGACACTTGGAGGGGTTTTATAATGAATTTCAATATATTGTTATGTACATACAAAATATTTCATTAGTTGTGACAAACCTGTTTTAAAGATCGGAAAAGAAATTCATGAACCAATCCTCAAAAATTTAAGTGCGTGTTCTTCCTTTAAATTGACCTTCACCATTACATGAATTTAGACCAGCTCTTAAAAAGTAGAATGTTTTCCCTAAATTCTCCAACATTTGAAATTATTCCTGGAAATGCTAAATCATTCGAGTTCTGGACGAGCCCAGTTCTATTTCTTGTACTAGAAATCGTCTATTGTAATGAGTCATTTAAAACTAGTCCCGATGTTTTCCGAAACATCTACAGAAGTCGCAATTTTAATTCAAAATTTTGAATAAAAGTTTGCATGCATGCATAATAAATGTTTAGTGTAACAAATTATAAAACTTAAAGAACTCTAGGGAAACTAATGAGACGATAAAAGTATAAACCACAAGGTAATGAGGTGTAATACGCCTTTTAACCCATCTTATTAATATGGAAGTATTTCATCGATTGAGTATTGCCTTAGCTCTATACCCCTGCAATGACATGGCCGAAATTCGAACTCGCAGAAACCATGTGTAAGACTTTGTTGTAATAACAAGAATTAATGTAATTTTCAATAAAATTAATATGAATTTATCTCTATCTGCAATAAATTTTAGATGGTCTTTAATGACACCATTATGGAGATGGTACTTTAATAGACTTCTCTAAGATCGATTCTTTTCGTTTGGAATACACTTTATTCCGTAAATGAGAAAATTAATACTTACTGAGGAGAATATGTTACTAATCTTTAGTTTCCTTTATATGAATTTTTATTTCTTTAAAAATGCAAATTTTATTACCTGAAATACTCTTATTTCTTCTAATGTCTTCAAATTTAAAATAATTATTAAGAATTACACCTGTTATAGTATATAAAAACAATTAACTTTTCCAGGCCATGCGAAGACCCGCGACGTCACACATACACCGAAGGTGAAGATTTCTCAGAATTGGCGTACTTGGACACACTTGAACTAGAACCCGGTGACTATGGAACCCTTTTGAATGAATATTATGCAGCTTACTATGACACGTATTATCAAAGTTTTTATAAGTAAGTAACTTTTCTCTTGTTTTAATTTATTATCATTGAGATTTTTGAAGTTAGCACCCATTTAATTATTCAATTCGCTATCATGCTTTTAGGTATAAACTTTGTTCATTATATAAATCAGCGATTTTTGAAAAGATATTTTATGATCTTTTGCGGTAAAAATATAAAGTATGTTTGAATGAAAAATAGCATGAAAGGAAAGAAAGCGTTGAATAAAATCTTAATTTCCCATGCTTGTTTGTTCAAAACTTGGCTTTTCTAAAGGGTTTTTGGACATTTCCTGCATAAAACAAGGCTTGTAAATGAAATGCAGCAACAGTTTCCTCATTAATTTTATGAATATAACATGTTTCCTCCCTTCTTCCAAATATTAAAAGGAATTTCAGGACCAACTTTAAATAAAAATTTGTCGCAATTTAGGATTTTAAATCTTGAATTTTCTTGGTGTTCCGAGGCAACATTGTATTTAAATGGTCAGTGGTAAAGAAAAGGTTATATTATTATAGGGTATATAGTACCCGGTAGATATCAGAGTATAACAAGATAGTATATATATATAGTATAATATATATATATATATATATATATATATTATATTATATATATAATATTATATATATATATATATATGATGTGGATAATCAATGGTATATAGTATAGTAGTATAATATATATATATATATATTATATATATAATATCTATATATACTATATATATATATATATATAATATATATTATATATAGTATATATATATATATAATATAATCAATGATATATATATATATATATATATATAATATTATATATATATATATATATATATATATATATATATATAATATATATATATATATATATATATATATATATATATATATATATATACCATTGATATAATACCAATAAAATATATAATATAATATAATATATAATACAGCA
>JABUQX010056123.1:0-40000 GCA_015478945.1 Trachelipus rathkii
ACTCCCTCCCCCATTACGTAACGTAATAACGGTAAATTTCTTCCTATGGGCTGCCCCACATGAAGCCAGAGTTTGTAAACGACGCAAGAATGGAACAGCCCCGTTGAAGTCCATTACGCCGATCTGCTTAACCCAATGTTTGGAGGAATCTGCGTATTATCGGCTCTTTAGGCGGATCTTTATGGTCGCCCAATATAACAAAAGAAGGGGCCACATTAGTGAAATTAGTCAAGGTGATGGCGGAAAAATCTCTATTCAATGACCTGCACTTTTTGATTGTGATGACATGTCGTTGATAGTTGTCTCTTTGTTTGATTATGTTAATATACCAATATACATTGCAAACCTGGACATTTTTTACTGGAACCTGTCGCTTATGATCTGACTCTATTCAGTGAATTGATTGTAAAAAATAGTAGCAAAAATGTACTAACATTATTTAAACAAAATATGTATATTTTTTATATATTAACAACGCTTATCGAGCGCCCTCATTCTTATACTTTTTCACCAGTCGCAAAGATAGCCAGGTTCCACATAACTAACTCGAAAAGAATCAGTTATTGACTCATTGAATCGGCAACACCAGTCTACCTTATCTCGTTTCTTCAGGAACCCATTTAAGTAATGGGAGTAATCTTTAACTAAAGCAAAAAAGGAGGAAGACGTCAAACATTTATGTCTAAAAACGGGGATAATAACCATGTAGAATAAACAGCATTGAGGCCAGACGAGATGGATGCCTGTTTAGAAACATTTTGAAAAAACTAAGTTTTGATTGGTCGTCGTTAATACTATACGAATTGTAAATCTGAGAAAAGGAAACATATTTTTATAAAGCGTTTAACACCGTCCTACATTAACGTGTTAACGTTAACAGGAACTTAGTGTGTAGGATGGGATAAATTTTAACCTCGTTCAACGTTATATCTTCACAGAACGCAATCAGGATTAGGAAATATCCTTACTTTATTGCTTTCTTTTGCGAAATTAACGAAAAGCGTGAAAAGTGTTAACGAAAAAATTAACGAGTTTAATAACCGGTAGCATCATAAACTACCTTTTGTGAAAACCGCCGCTCTAATGCCCACCCTTTATACTATATATACTATATATATATACTATATATTTATATACTATATATACTATTATACTTATACTATATATATATATAATATCTTATACTAATATATATAGTATATATATATATATAATATATTATATATATATATATATAAAATATATATATATACTATATATTATTATAATATATAATAATATATATATATATATATATAAATATTTATATACATGGGCGTAGGCAGGGCAGGGGGGCACCTGTCCCCCTAAATCTTGGCGAAATGAAAAAACTGAACCTTTAGCATGTTTGCAGCGATCGTTTTCTTAAGGTCTATTAGTTAAAAAACTGGAAAAAAAAAGAAAAAGATCATCCAATCGATAATAGAAACCTTGAAAGCACATTACTAAGTACGAACAACCATATTAAAACATACATTTTTTAATAGTTATTAATGTGTTTTCGTTTTCATATTCTTGAAGACTATCTTGTTGCTTTTTCTTCAGCTCAGTTTCTTATCAGAAATACATATTTCTCGCCTGAAAAAACTCTCAGTATGTCCGATTCTAGCATTTTGGCGGCTATAAAATGGCCTAAATATATATAATACTATATATATATATACTTATATTATATAAAAATAATATTAACTACTTTAAATTACAAATTTATATAACTTAAATATATATAATATGATATATATCTAGGGTATAAATAGAGTTAGATATTAATTAATATAATAAAATATATAATATTAATATATATATAGTATATAGAGATAATATATCACTCAATCCTTTGCCCCCCGCGCGTGATTTTAAAGTCTTACCTATGATATAACTATATATATATATGAATTGTTTATTTATATATATAATGTATGTATAGAAAATTATATATTATATTACATATATATATTAATAGTTTATATAAATATAGATATATTATAATATATTAATTATATATATGCAGCCTGATCAGACGCCCAAATATATATTATATTATAATATATATATATATATATATATTAATATATATAATATATAATATATAATATATATATAAAATTAATATAACTATATGATATATATTATTATATATATATATATATATATATCTATATGAATTATATATAATATATATATATAAATATATATATATATAATTAAATTTAGAAGAGCCTCATGCACCAGACGCCACAATATATATTATATATATATATATATATAAATCATTTACCAAATTTCTGTATGTTTAGACTCCTTTAGGTATATAAATTATATACAGAGAAAGACTTAATTTATATATAATATATATAATTATATAAATATAAAATATAAGCGCATAAGGTATGCTACTTACTTCATAGGGAGCCATGATTCGATGTTTATATTTTTATTCAATAAAATCTCTCTCTCATCTCTCTTCTCTCTCTCTCTGCCTCTCTCCTCTTTTTTTTTCTCTCTCTCTCTCTCTCTCTCTCTCTCTCTCTCTCTCTCTCTCTCTCTTTCCCCTTGAAGTTTTCCCGGCCTCGCGCGAGATGTTCGCTCACGCTTGTCTCCCTTCCTTTCGTTTTCGTCGCCATGGTTTAGCCATACAACGTTATTTCAAGCGCTCGTGATATATACTAAAAGATTATTGCAGTTGAACTTCTTCCCAAGTTGCTGCAATGTTTCTGTAGCGCCCAACCTAATCCTATGTCATTTTTAGATCTCGCTAGATATTTAAATTTAATACTTCCAACTGCATGTGGAGGTTGTTCGATGGATAATAGTTTTTATAGGAATACATTAGATTTTTTGTTATTTCTGGTTTCAACATTATACGTGCTGGGCTAATGTTCAAAACGATCATCTGTCCATTATTTTATTTCATGGCTTTAGAGTTTGAAATATGAGTGTTGAAATGCACCCTTATCCTCGGCACTATCTTTTTGCACGTGACATGCCATGTGGAGGCTGCTTTTTTCTTATTACTTGAACACGCGTCTTCTGTCATATTTTAAAACATATGTTTGAACCTCCCAGTGTGTTACGCCATATTTATTTCTTACCATCCTTGTGAAAGTAACTATGGCTTCTTCCTCCTATACTGGCTTTGCTGTCTTCTGCTGAATGATATGATTACTCTTATAGTAATTCTTATACACCCTTCAAAATTCAATATAACCCTATCTATTGGATCGACCGTTTGTGTTAGACCCTCCCTGGTAAATTGCTCGGACCAGTCTTGTCTGCGCCCGCCATATAACAATCTCCTTGGACCTAACACGAAGCCGTCCTCCGATAGGAACCGTTGTTGAACCCCTTCCAAGACTGTTCCCAACAACGCCAATATTTCTCGACGGGAATATTATATAATTTTCAACAAAATACGTGATAGAGCAACGACAAAAGTAAATATACAATATTTACGAACTATAATATAACATTTTCATGCATCCTTCTTCTATCTTGTGGCCCAATGTTCATGGCCCATGTCAACTAATTCACTTCATTCTGATCTGCCAAAAAAATAACAGGCCTTCCATTCTCATGATTAATATTTTTTTATTTTTTTTCGGCCCGATAAGCCCCCCAGCTTTTTAATATAATTTTAACTTAAGTTTCCCTTTACTTACTTTTTCACACGAAGTTCTTAACCATGCGTTCCCACCCGTTCGTCGTGTTTTTAACTTATTCTTACTTAATTAGTTCTAGGCGTATTAGCCTTCATTCCAGTGTGGTCAACGTCCATTTCTCGATTCTGCGTAGGGCCCGGCAGATGCCTCCAAATCCAGTAGTTTCGGTAGTGTTGCCGATCTGAATAATAAAAATGTATCGACAAATACTTCGGAGGTCCTACATGCCATCTGCCAAAGATGCATTAACTGTCACGCCACGCCTCAGCTTGTCCGATGCCACGCTAGTCCTTTAGTGCCGAAAATTCGCAGAATTGGTGTGTATAGAAGAGGCTACATTTTTTTTTCGGACACGTTACAATTGTGATCAAATTGATCATGTTACATGTAATTTAATTCTCTGGTTCGCTGGACATCAGAAAAATTAGATTATATTATTTTTTTTATGAAATATGTTCAGTATCTCGCTGGATCGGCCTGACTGTATCAGACCAGTGAAACTGGTACTTATTCCTGAAGTAAGTAATTCTAACTTTTCCATCCACCAACTATTGGTCTCGCCACCTTGATATCCACCCGCTGTTAGGAAATCTCGTGGTTCTGGTATTGAACAATTTAAACCAGTATGGTGATCATCCCACACACGATAGCCCTTCACCACTCGCAAACTTTCCCATTTTTCTTTTTTTCTTTTTATACCTTCTTAATTTTAACTTTTCCTATACATACCCGCTTACTGGTGTACATGAGGATAAAAATGGGAAAACTTAGTAGAATTTTACTATGATAAGTTGTAGAGTGTCACAGAAGACAAAGAACAGGAAAAAGCTGGCTGATATACTAGAATGTTTAAAGCCTCATTAAACCTATTCTGGTGTCTTAGAACACTGCTGCTCTTTTTGCACCAAATTCTGCAGATCAGGTTGTTATTTAGCGCTCGCTACTATTGGGCTCTTCTTATCGTTGATACCTTTGCCATACTTTCCTATTCTTTCAACTTAGCCTCTTCTTTCATCTCCACTTCGTCCTTTTCCTTTTCCCCCGGCCCTCGGCCTTCCCTCCCTTTTCTCCCGCGCTCATCCCATCCTTTTCAAACTCTCATGTCATTTCCGTCCTAACGATTCCGACTACACTTCACTTTCGGCTCCGCCTCGCCCCGACCTTCATTTACATAAAAGTAACACAACATTTTATTGTCGTCTTATATACCGCTTGGACCAGAAGATCGAGAGATACGTCCGTTGTGGATCTGCTTCCGAGTTTATTGAAGCCCTACGTTTTCAACTGACAGTACACCCTCCTTTGCGTTCATTCTACTCCGTGTCATCCACGCCCTACATCCTACTCCCTCTCTAGGACTCTCCTAGAGGGGGGGTGTTAAATATTGTAGCTCCTCTATCGTTTAATTCATATACATTTCAGTGCTTTTATTTTATATCTTACTTCAATAACTCTCTCTCTCTCTCTTCCTCTCTCTCCTCCTGCCTCTTCTCTCTCTCTCTCTCTCTCTCTCCTCTCTCTCTCTCTCTCTCTCTCTCTTCTCTCTCTCCTCTTTCACTCTTTTGTAAAGTTTTCCCAGCGACGGCAGATTCGCTCACGTGTCTCCGCTCTTCCCTTCTGTTCTCGCATGATAAGAATTACTAAACGTTATTTCACACGCTCGTTGAATATTTATACTAAAAGGATTTATTTACTCTTACGACCAGTGCGAATTTTCGCCCAACTAATCCTATGTTTGCATATAATTTCATCGAGTTGTTAAAAACCGAAGTTTGACAGTCTCGCATTATTTACCATCTTTGAAAGTTACTATGGTTCTGCTATACTGCTTGCTTGTGCTGGATGATAAGTTCCAGTCTATTCCACCTTCATTACAAATGAACCCCTCAACTATACTATGTAGAATATAAATATATATATAGCTAAAGTAGACAAACTGGTAGATAGATATACAGTCAAAGGGCGACAGATAGATAATGTATAGTATATAAGTATATATATATTATTAATATACAGTGGCGTCTCTTTTATGGGCTTTTGGGCTGCAGCCCCTCCAAATTAAAAAATGCCAGCATAGGATGTTGATATAAAATAAATTTTTCAAATAGTATCTGAATTTTTTTACACAATTAGACATAAAAAATTAGTAATTCAATTTAAAGAAAATAACCAAAAGGTAATAGCTATTATCATATTCTCTACTACGATATTTATTCAAAATTCAATTAAAATAAATTGCTTCTACTTTCGGGCCCTAAAATAAGCCCGAATTTATAATTCTTAAAAACTAAATGAACAATCAACATCGAAATAAAGAATCTTCACAAATCCTATAGACTTTCTAATGTATTAATATGTTTGCCTCAATATGTTAGAACTATGCTATATCTATAGCAACATTGAAGTTTTTCCAATTAAATTAAAGGTCTAACAATTCACAAAGATTTGCTGAATTTGTCCGCCTATAAATCTTCCTTCTCTTTAACTAATATTATAAGAGATCAGAGACAACTAATAGAAACCATTATCGCAATTTACTTTTTCACGGGTAGCAGCTAAAACAATTGTTTTATTATTATTATTTGTCACAAAAGATAAAAATGCCAAGACACCTATATGAGCGGAAATAAATACCTCAAATAGATAGAAAGAAATTAAACAAAGAAAATATATATATAAAATATATAGATTAATAAATAATAATAAATATAATATAAAGATAACATAATATAATATTATAAATATAACGAGAGAGAAGAAGAATGGGAGATGAGAAGAACAGAGAAGGAGAAAGATAGATAATAGATCTTTAGATCAAGAAAAAAAAGAGGTAGAGAGAGAAGACAGACTTGAGAGAGAAATGATGAAAAAACTGAGAGAGAAAAGAAGAGAAACTGAGAAAGAAGAAGAAGAAGAATGGACGATCAGAAAAAACTAGAGAGAGAGAAAGTGTAAACCCGAAAGGAGAAAGAGACGAGAGACGAGACCAAATCCAGATAAGAGGCCAATACGTTTTCGTATTTGTGTCTAAATTTGACAACCTGCTACAATACATTTATTTTGGCTTTTGCTTACCGATGTTCGGAATGCATGCAGATCATATTAAAAAAAAAAAAAAGTCCTAAATTTAATTCAAAAATTTACCACAATAAATATAAAAAATTATAATAGGCTTTCCTATGATTCCTATCAGATATTGATATTTTAGAAAAGATAATTGATTGATATAATATTTCCCATCTAAGAGAGTTACCAGCCCTTTTTCTTTGAAATATCAGATTACAAAGGATCGATATCTAAAAAAAAAAAAAGTTGTAATTTATGCAAACTTTACAACATAAATATAAAAATTATTTTACTAGATTGTTTTACTTAGTATATATTATAATATAATAATATAATATATATTATTATATTATATTAATATATAATATATACATATATATTTATACTACTAATATATTAATTTGATTATATATATATAATATAATATAATATAAATAATACCTTAATAAAAAGACATAGATAAAATCCCCCCAAAGCCCCTCATGCCCAAACAATAACCAACGAAAGCCACCCACCAAACACAGTAATTGTATGATTTAAAATATATAATATAAGAGATATAAATATAATAATTTATAAGTATACTAAGAAACTAGAATACAGATATATTTACGATAGATAGATATAGGATACGATATTGTAATAATACTTTTATTTTATTCAAGAATACCGACTATATATAAATATAATGCCTTGATAATACAACTAAAACTACTAATTATATTATAATAAAATAATTAATACTCATAATAATAAATATATAATAATAATTAGATAGATAGATAGACTTTAAACCCTTATAATTCTCTTAATAAATATTATTTTCACAATAAAAATAATATATAATTACTTCACTATACGATCTATTAATGTAAGTGGCAGTCTGTAAATGAAGTGCCACTTGATACAACCACCCTATAAGCTACAAAAGACACTAGATAGAGTAGTATCTAAACGAGACTGTACAGCTGGACGCGAGAATGGCTTCGTCCCGGGGGCTGCCTGATCGTCGAGGTGTGTCGTCCAGCCACCCTTTCCCCAAGACGCCATAGAATGCCCTTTCCTCAGAGTGAACAATTCGTGGAAAACAAATGTACAACCGAACAATGCTCTTAACCACGTGGCGAAACAACTTTTGAGACTATAAAATGGATGCTGGCATGGTAGTCGTTTGGCCACTCCCAAAATGGTCTGACTATTAAGTTGTCACGGCCCCCGGTAGCGGTGCACCAAATATGATACGGGTGGCCAAGTGAGTATAACTTGAGAAAACCCACCCTTCAATCTTAGTGAAGCATAACTCTTAGATGAGTTGAGTTATAGACCGTGATAAATCAAACATGACCTATATCTGCCCGCATCTATAGTTGGCCGTCTTTCGTCCTGGGGCGCGCTTTGGAAAATTACTTTCTATCCCCATGGTTGGTCTCGAGCCCCCTTCTCACTAAGACTGATGAGAAAGAAAGAAATGAAATTATTCGAGTATTACTGGAAAAAAACTGTATTTAAATTTATAAATATATGAAATCAAGATATCTATATATCTATCCGTCTATCTAATTCGGCCATTCCGTGTGACCCACAGTAAAGTAGTACCGAAAAGATGAGAAATAAATCCAGACAAGATATTGAGTGTAAAATGTTGAGTAGTGTTGGGTGAAAGAAATCTGTGTAGATTTCTTATTTTCTGGGAGAAGAATGTGAGTAGTTCTGGAGAGGGGTTGGAAGGACTTTTTAAAGTCGAGAGGAGGAGCGAGGCAGTTGCATTTTTATATGAACAGTTGGGTCAGCGTATATAGAGAATATAGTTCCGAAGGATTGGAGGAGAGCAGTAATATACTCTTATATAAGGCATTCGTTCAATTTCAATCATGTTTAAATCCCATAGTGAAATTCATTTATTGCTCCCGCTAAGGAAGATATATGCCTGGTATTTGGTTGAGAGTATAGTCCTTTTCTGCCCTACGAAGTGACTGAGATTGGATTGGATGAAGAAACAAGGAGCAAGTCTAGATGAGTGGTAGAGACAATGAGTAGATCCAAAAATTTCCACCATTGAAAAGATTTTGAGTGAGGATCACAATACATCAATCGCGAAGGTGTAATAAAATATCCTGCTCAGTTTCAGTGGTCTTAATGGCAAGCTGCTGCCCTAATACTCCCCTTAGGATTGGATGTGAAGTGCCTTTAAATTTGTAATATATTCCAATGATTCATAAGTAGTTAGACAGTCATAATTTGTATCTTTCACAGATCTTTAGTGATTCATAGTGTTGGTGCAATGTGGACAGACGAATATATCTTTACTAATTAGCAGAAAAAAATCCCAAATAAATTATGAATTCCATATTTAAATGAAAGCTTCTTGTATTAATAAATACACTCAAAGCAAAAAAGTAAGAAGAAGTGAGAAATGAAAGAGTATAATTTTACACCATATAAACTAATGATAGTAAGAGACCAAGAATAGTATAATTAACCGTTATCCAAAACGTCTTCTTCCAATAGCGTTCCCTTTCTGCCACGCACTATATAAAGAATATTTATAAGCACACTTATTATAAAGAATAGAGAATAACTAGCTTGGGAAATAATCGTGATAAACTCATATTATATATTCAGAACACATAACAGTTCACAAAAGGATATTAGCTTTTGAATAAAAAAACTTCCTTTGCAAGAACATATTTAATTATGAAAATTAAATATAACTTTTGAGAATAATATAAAATATATAATACCTCAAATAACTAGATTACAAAATGAAGGAGAAAGAAAAGACCCCAAACAAATTTCATCATATAATATAATTAAAGTATACTAAATCATCCCCATAGAACCCACAAAATGTGATATTCTTAAATAAATATTTATACAATTTAAGAGTAATGTATAGTCACCCAAAATGATTAATTGACTCCTGAATCCGATTACTCTTCGTGTAAATACTAATCTATATAATATGCTCAAAAAAATAATGGTCATCTATGCCTCCAGTGAATAGGTTCCGTGGAAAAATTTAAAACGCCAAATTAAAATATAGAAAATGTAAAAAACCTCACGTGAGAGCCCCGAAAAGGATACCTTAATTTGATAGATCTGTATAGAACAATATCGATAAAAGAAATTTTAGATACGGGATTGTATTTTGTTCCTGAGAAAATGAGTTAAGGATAGATAATTAATAATACCATACTTGTCTCTTTCTAAAAACAAGACCGAATGCTTTTAGTGCTCCCATGAGATAAAGTAATCATATATAGATAATGAATGAGTTTAAGTGAGAGAGAGTTCTACTGAATAGTAGTCATTCCAGAAGAACTTACCATTATAATCAAACTAATCATACCCTCAGATCATAGATTAAGTCACTAGTATGAAACAACTGTTAACTATCTACCTATCTTAAGCCTGATAAGGAGCAGATAACACACCTAATCACATCTAAAATTTTTTTTGTCAACATATAAATTTATGAGGATCTTAAAAATCTTCTTAAATATTTATAATAAATACTTCCTCTGACATTAGAATTTCTATTCAAAATGAACAGACTCTGATGAGTCCCTTTATTACATACGTTTACTATGTGCAAAATATTGCAGTTTGCATTCTGAAATAATTAATATGTTTCACAAGGGATCACACTTGTGACCTTGGGCACAAATAAAGAAACAGCGCTTTCTCGTATACTACTCTAGCAAAATTTATTGGTGATAACCCCGATAAGTCTTAACAATCGCCTCTTTGATATTATTCGACGGCTATCTAGCCTGCGGTCCTTTCAAAACTCATCTGCCATTCCAAAAACCCTTGTTCCTGTAGAATAGTAATGTGAATAGTTTTACAAGTATCATATACATTCCAATATATTTTAAAAGTCTCAATACAACCACAATTGCATCATACTCTCTCCTCCCCACCTCTATGTACTGTTCTTCACATAAAGTCACATCATTAACTCCCCACCTATATTATCAAAGCCGAGTCTGCCCTTTTATTACATAATTCCGTCTCCTCCTTACAGGCACTGTCGTTACTGAAATAACTCTAATCTGTTGATCTCTTGCCCATTAGAAGTGAAGTTGTTTTGTAGAAGGAATTTTGTTTCAAGAGCAATAGAAGAATTCTGAATAATTAAGATTTTTAACCAAAATCTGGAAAAAGACGTATCAAAGATGACAGACAAATTACTCAAAAGAATGAAATTATTACCAAATTATGCGAGTGTTCGAAAAAAAGAACTTTATCTTGCACCAACCTTGAAACAACGACAATCTGCTACCGTAATACCCTGCCCATAAAAGGAAAAAAATATGACAAAAGAACAACCCGAGAATATTTCTTCGGTCCAAGCAAAGCATTTTTGGTATCAAGAACACCATTCCCAAATGATTGAAAAAATAAATAAGGACTATGAGGGTGAGGAAAAAACCCAATGTGAATAAAAAATAAATAGAAATAATATATTAATAAGATTCTTATGTCATTGATTAAACCCGGGATTCTGAATTCTCGTTGTTACCCCAGACCCTTACTTGGTAAATATGCCCAGTAAAAAGTGAAAGAAATTTTACCTTTTGAAAATCTTTGAATTGATACTGCGCGATAATCTCATATCTTCCTGAGCCATGCCCTTCCATACATTTACGGGCAAATTTTGGGTTTTAACTAGTAACAGATTATCCTCCGTATTTTATTGCTAAGAATACCCGAGGAAGGAAGGCAATTATAAGAAATTATAAAAAACAAGGAGATTGATATAGGTTGAAAATTGAGAGTGGCAAAAAAAAACCAGGACAAGAGAGTTATAAGTCAAATTCTTCATAACAAAGAAAATTTCTGCGGAATTTCATCCAGGTGTTTACGCTCGAACAATTTGGTGCAGATTGGAGTTGAAAAGGCTTGGGCACAAGGATGTACTTATCTGCCCGTTGAAGAAAATGAAACTTATTGATTATAACACAAACATTAATTATGGTACAAAGAAAAAAAATAAAAGTTGTGTGTGCTCCACGAGCAGCTCGGTACTGATCACAGAATAGCGATAAAAACCTCAAGCCAGGTACTCAGGCTCGTGATTACAGTCAATCAAAATTAAGTACAACAACATACGTAGCTCAGAAGTGGAAGAGTAACCGGACCAAATGGCACCGAGACCAAAAACGGAGCGTGTAATATTATGATGACTGAGAGAATCCACACACGAAAAAAGAAATATGGATTTAATGAGATTGGTGACCAACAAGGGAACCATTGTAAATGCGTAGCGGTGTACACAAAAGGTCGCCCGACATCAATAACATATTAACATGAGATGACCTGAGGTAGAACGCGAAGGCGTCCCGAGGCAGCGCATATGAAATAAAAGACCGATATTAGTCCTCTCTGCGAGCCGGCAAGCGAAAGTGAGCAGAAAGAAAAGAGAAAAAAAAGAGAAAAGACAGAGTAATCCTGGACGTAGCACCCGGAGAAAGAGAGTGAGGAGAGTCATGTGAGATCAAAGTGGATCATAGCTGCCCCGCGCAACCCAAGTGGATAGATGAGAAGATAGAGAAAGGAAAAGATACGGATAAGGCAAAGCAAGCTACGGGAAAGCCGGGCCGTGAAGCGGAGAAGGCTCCGCACCGCCGACTGAGAGCCAAGTAAGACCTGTGGTGACCTCTGTATAGTGCGCTCGAGTGAAGAGACTCGAGAAGAAACGCGGGATGATCCCGGTAAAGCCTCAGTGAATGCCGATGACCCTGTGCTAAGTACCGATCTATAGAATTGATGACTTTGTACATAATCACTCTATAATGGTGTGCGACAGGAAGGACAGCAATGGGGTGATGAACATAGTTAGAGTGATTGAAGTAAGCCTGAAAGTGATCAAACGAATCGACTGCCCCGACGGCTGTAGAAACAGCCCGAAAGGCGCGAGAAGCCGGTGGGAGGAAAACGAGAAGAGCGCAGTAAGCAGCCCAAGGGACGCGCGGCAGCCGGCAGCCGGAAAACCAAGAGAGTCAACGAAGAGACCTCAGTGGGAAGCACAGGCGAGACGGAGAAGAGCGACAAGTGTTACTGGAATGAGAGGCATCCACACCACACGAAGAAAAGTGGTATGGGGAGGCACGAAAGGAATATAATTCACTCCGCGCGAGCAATAAAGCGGGCGGGAGCGGGAAAATCACTGGGCTGACGGCGCGAAACCACCACCAGGGAAGGATCAAGCAGGCAGTGAAGGCGGGGCGAAAGGACGGCCAGCAACCCGAAGGCGAACCACTACATCCTCTCGAGCCTACGCTAACAACATGGGAGAAAGGGAGACGGGCAGCCAACGAGCCAAACAAAATGGTGGCGAATGGGAGGCCATGGCAAATCTGAATCATGCTAAGATCCCGAAGTCGAAGTTACACAGAGAGTCGGTGTGACCATACTTAGTTGAGCACGACCATAGGAGATAGACACGAGGGGTTGGAAAAGTATAGGAAGGCGGGATGGTACAGCGGAGCAAAACCCTCGAGAGGCGAGACTAGTGGAACTCCGTCGAATAAAGTAACGAAACCAGCCAAATCCGGATAACCCGTGCCGGAAGCCGATTATGAATCCGAAGCCCCACCCCACCTTTTCAGACTAACGGTGACGGAGACGTGACCGAAATAACACTGAGAGAGTGCACTCAAATCATTAGAAAATTAAACCTACTTCCCAGCACACAAGAAGACAAAACTATAAGTTACCTGTCAGTCACGCGAGACACGCACAAGAAAACCGACAAGCGGTGCCCCATCACAATCTATGAAACTGCGAGTGAAGATCCCAAAATACTGGATACAGAGTATGCGAGGAGTAGAAGATACGGCTTACCCGGATCATGAAAGCCAAGAGAACTCCGAAGCGACTCGGCTGTGACTGCTACGCTGAAATAGGAGAGAAAAAAGTTCGCTCTCAAGAAATAGCTCTAAGAGAGCACATAATAAACCAGAGAAGATGTCGAGAGGTACGCCAGAGTTATATCACGATATAGGGAGGAAAACACTCGGAGTCATACCCACAGCTCTGACATGACGAATCAAATGTATCACGGTAACGTATCTGAGAGGCCAGAACTGAAGAACCAGAAAAGAGAAAAAAAGATAGCATAGTAAGTGCCAACCAATGCAGCCCATTTTTCTTTGAAAATTTGTACAATATAGTGCCAATACAGATATAATATCCACGACTAATAGGATGATGTCCTGAAACACTACAGTAAACGATATCACGGACCCAGAAATCATAGACAACTGGTGAAGATAGAAGAAAGCAGATACTACATATGTAATCATAACACAACTGTTCACAAGCATGCGTATGACGAAAAATACCTTGAGATCGGTGTGAATAGCCATCCCAACCCAATCACCTGCAAATGTATACAAGTATCGACGAGGAACAACCCAACACATCACTCCTCTAGAGATATGTGATGTAACCTGATCGTGTGAATCCTATGCAAATAGATAGAAATTTCTCATGCATAATTGCGATAGGAAAACAAAAGATAAAAGATCCATAAACCCGACGTAAGTGCGTAATTAGGACCTAATTGCACTAAAGAAGCAGAAGGGTCCAAAACCAAACACTGCTCGCAATGTCCGCTCAAAGCCCACGCCAAGTACCAGAAACAACGACGAAAAATGAAACAATTGAACAATCGGTTACAGTAATAACAGCGATAAGATTTTAATAAGCTCCACGCAAACTCAACCATCTGTAAAAGTTCCTAGGAGATATCCACAAAAGAGAATTCCGAAGAGAATCGTGTTAAAAAGGCCCAAACGAAGAACTCCGGTACAACATGGTTAGCCTACATATACTAATACACGAAGGGAACTCCAACAATATTAGTCTGAAAAAAAATTAAAAATAAAGAAGAAAGTTACTTTACAAACAAAATAAATTTGGTAAACTTCGATTCTTCTCAGTACAAATGAGGGGTAAAAAAAAAAATCAACTTAAATTTAACTGCTATTAAATTTAATATAAATTATTACATATAATACCAAATGTGGAATAATTAGATAGTTTCACTAAAATAGAATAATGATGTAAACAATGTCAATATACAGGCAATATTTCAAAGCAAATCCTGTGATGGACCTTTGAAGTGCAACCTCGTGAAAAAAGGTTTTAAGAAGAAATATAAAAAGGACACTTCATATCAAATAAAAGTGGAAATTAAATGTCAAAAACCCATCGAGTATAGTAGTAAGTAAGTATGGGTTAGTTCAGTAAATCAAAATGCTAAAAGGCAATTTTACTGTTTCGAGTCATGAAAATAAGTAAATTTAATTAAGTTAATGTTAAATTTAAAATAGAGTTTAAGAATAAATAGAGCACTTGTCAAAAAATAAAAATATAAGATAATGAAATAAATTTCGTAATATTTTATTTACCAGCATTTATCAGTGAACTGAGGTTAGAAAAGCTCTAATGATATCGATTGTACATTAATTAAATTATCAGGGCAGCAATTGGAGTAAGAAGTTTCATTTTTTGCCTTAGAAATCTCCAATTTGATTATAGCTCCCGGCTGATATAGATGTAGACGATGAATATTATTAGAAATGAAGATATATAAATGATTTTGATGTGAAATTCTTAATGATCATGTACCTTAAAGAGGATAAACTTACAAGAATGGTGAATAGATAAATAGATAAATAGATATTATTCTAAATAAATGTATAATATAGGTTAGAAGTGCGAAAGAAGATCGAACACAGAAGAAGCACTGAGTAGTGAAGTAGTTCTTGAAATAAATATTGAGGTGGAGAACTGTTTGTCAAAGAACTAAAGAGTTGGTATTATGGTAGACAAGGTATTCAGTTTAAAATTGGAAGAAATTGAGAAAAATATGGAAGAAATGCACAGAAAAATTGATTATATGAGCCAAATTCTAAAGTCCCAAAGACTCTTTGAAAGACCACAAAACTGGGAAGAAAAGTGTAAATTATTCAGTGAATTGAGTCTAAATATGGAAATGTATCTAAACTTTGAAGTAATGGATGAAAATATGAAAGAAATGCGAATAATGATTAATGATATGCATCAATATATTAAATTGAAAGAAAAGGTTCTAAATTAGGTAGAAACGAAGATAAAGAAGAAATGTACAGAATAATAATAATGTCCAAAAAGCCTGGAAGAAAATCAACAAATCCGAGAAGAAAGAAAAGTCTAGATATCGAAGGACTACATCTAAATTTTAAAAATTGACGAAATTTAACTAGATACTCACAAGAAAATGTGGCAGGCCGACTCACGGAAGAATGTGAAAAGAGATGTAACTGTGAAGTGCGAGGACAGTGGAGGCGTGGTGCGGATTGAAATATAGTATTACTGATATATATAAGGTAAAATGAAAACTGAATTGAGAAAGAATCAATATAAAAGAACACCCTTAAAGTCAATGAACATCCTCACAACTACTTACGAGAGAGGAGTGTACGCAGCATAAATCCGGCAGAAGTGATGGACTGGCCGATAACTCAGGACGAATCTCTAACAAGCTCACATTGTACCTAGATAAGAGGTGTTACAGACAAGGAAAAGTGACCGAAGATCCCAGTCCTTCTCCGAGAATACGCAGCCCCAAGAGCGGTTGAACTCTGAACGGAGAACCATAAATCGAAAGATGACCCCAAACATGGTGGACGCCCATGGTGAATATGGAAGAAGGCTGAATCAAGCAGCAACAAGCATGAGTTATGACCCAAAGTTCAGACAATGAGGGTTAACTTGGTGGTATAGAGTTACTGTCATTAAAGCGCGCGAACGCGAGAGCAAGTAGAAGAAAAGGAACTATGGTACAGGATGTGATATGAATATTGCTTGGCAAGTTAGGCATGCGAGCACTGAGAAACATCATGTGGAACGAGTGTGAGCGCGGGCAAGCACAAGATGCACGAGAGGTGGGGAAAGGGAGGACAGAGAGGACTAACCGCCATCCAAACAGCAAAAATGCAGAAGCTGACTATAAAGTGAAATAGCTTGCAGGTGAAAAGGACAACATAATATAGACTACAAACTTGACCATAAAAAAGGCCATCACTGCGATGATAAGAGAAAAATCCAGATTCAAGAACAGAATTAAACAGGTTATGATTATATAATCAAACTAGTGTAAGTGTAGGTGAAAAAGGAAGATATCTCCAGTAGACATCGAGAAAGTCAAATATCATAGTAGGAGAGAAGCGATGTCATTACTTTAAGTTACTAAAAAGTTAACTCCAACGCCGCAAGGATAATCCGTCTATATTTTGATGTAGTCCCATATAAAGTCGTAGCGATCTTAAGGTAAAGACTCTATGCCTACCCATTCAACATAAAGACATGAAGAGTAGTAATTAGTAGCGTCCTATAAGATGATTTTCGGTACGCATCCAGTAGCATCATAAGAATGTCTCTGCTGTAGAGCTGATAAAATGAAGAAGGCATACCATCAGTACAAAGCTTACTGAGAGCGAGATACCGACAAACAAAAGACCAAGGTGTAAAGCATCGGATAAGAAAAAGTTGTTGTGATCACCAGGAGAAGGAAAATTGAATATATATATACGAGATAAAATAAAGGATAATTATTATATAGAATATATGCAACTATATTATTAACTCTAGATTATTATAGACAAGAGAGAAGAGTAACTTAGAATAAGTTTTATGAGCTTCACAATTTAATGATAAGATAAATATAATTTTGTAGGAGAGTATCTACGTTACCATATTATAATATCTTTTGATATATATATAATATGATATATAAGTAAAATGATATCATAGTAATAGAATATAAATAGTAATAATAATAATATCTAATAGATGAATTAATAAGATATTTATATTGTATGATTAATGTTAATCGACAGAAACCTAGAAATCAAGTAAATAGTAGTTAAAAATAGTAACATAAAACGCTAAAAGCCACCGTTGAATACCCATCTAAAGTGTATAAACTGTTACTACAAGTAATAGAAAAAACAAATTATCTCACCCTCGGGTTTCAAGGACCATTATATGGCGAACCCTTCACTTAAACCTATAATACACCTTCCTAACATGATAATAAAAAGATGGAAAAAATAAAGTTGTTTCACTTCCCTGGGCAAATGAACCTATCTCATACGATGTGAAACGAACTCAATACCCCCCAAGCGACTAAAAATCCAGACCATTTCAAAACATAAACATAGATTACTAAATAAATTTATATAGAATATAAAAATAAAACTAGAATTTACGTTAACTTCCCTTATCCAAGAGTATCTACATAAGATCAATATCTGTGGCCAGAGGCAGAAATAGTGTCCTATCCTCAGCCTAGCTTTTATTCATCTATAATACATCCTTTAAAAATCCCAAGATTATAATAAGTCCGAACAGATCTCCTTTTACATCTAATAGATAATAAGTAACGAGTCATTGAAAAAAGAAAGAAAGTGAGATTGCATTGAGCCTGTAAAAAATATAATCCCTAAATGTAATATTCTCTACTTTTAAGAAGCAATCTTGAAAATAACTATGAAAGACACAAAAAGATTATCAAATACGAATTAGTGCCCTCTGCTGGAGTCTTTTTGGTAAAACACACCTTCGATGGTGCCGTAAATTGATCGATTAGAAAACTGGTTTAAAAGCAACGAAAGTAACAGAAAATAAATCGGCTTTATAGAAACATCCAAGCATATTTCGATTGCATGTTGACAAAAAAAAGATCTAAAAATGGACCAAAATAAATTAGGTATTTCAGTCCGTGAGCGCTGACTGCTGGGCGAAGGTCATCAATAAAGGTATAATATCATGTTAAGATATACCTCTAACAAACTATATTAGTTGTCTAATGTTGTCTGAGATCCTCTCTAAGCCCAACTTTTTCAAACGATCTCTTCTAATAAAATCTCCCTCTTCTTACATCCACCCCATAGTAATTGTTTAATGAGTTAACATACTTAAATTAGGAGGGTATCCGTAGTCAAGGCCTTAAAATGGGTAGCAAGCAAAAGTGATTAACTCTGAGGTATTTGAGGAATATGCCTTGGATGAGGTAATTACATTAGATAGTAAATCAAGAAGTTTTGTGGAGTTATTAAAATTATCGTCAGAGCAATTGAATAACACCATATTTGATACGTAGTTAGGTGACAATTCATGGAAATACCTATGTAGAGGCGACTACTTATTATAAAACAGGCGAGTAATTAAAATAGCGATCTTACATCCTCAATTTCAACAGTATCTGAGTAAGGGAACGAGGCTAAAGTCTTGTTATACGAACAGAAAGCGTCGTATGGACGTGATGGTAATAATAAAAGCTCTGTTATATTTGTCAGACAATAAGGTGTTTCCTTCCATGTAGACCTAGGAGTTAAGTACTCGCTTCCCTAGAGGGTCACCCCGCCGCGAGACATATATCTTGGCATTTGATAAATATTCGCTTACCCCAATGACATTTGGCATTAGCATTTACAAGTGTTAATATTTAATTTTGAATCATAATTTCTAAATATTTCTGTGATTCTCAGAGTACTTTTGGATTTAGCGGTTATTAACCATACACATCTCACTTAAATAAAAAAAAGTAAAAAAATCCTAAATTCTAATTCAACTCTTTACTTCACATAAATAAGAAAATATATACCTGTAAATGGATACATTAAACAAGTAACTTTTATAAAGTATCAATATTTCAAAGTTTAAACATATATATTACATGTAAATAATACAGCTGAAAAACTTCCTGGTGATTTTTTAATTAAGGGTTTAACATTTAAAAAGTATAAAGATAATATGCGATATTTTTTATCATGGTCCTATTTGGTTAACAAATGATTTAGATAGTTGGCCAAGGTATCCAATGTTAAGTGTACCTCAAGAGTCTTTACCTCTAATAATGATGAACGTGAACATTGTAAATTATAACTGAATTAGTATTTTAGATATAAGTAAGTACTCATGCTATCGTAAAGTCTTACGAAATCACTGCTTGGATTTTTAAATGCCTTAGTAAAATTAAAGTAAACGTTGATTATCAACAAAAGTCTGTAAGATATTGTCTAAATATAAATCAAAGTAATTCCATTGCTAATGAAATATACTTTTTGCAAGAATATAAACAGAAGGCTAAAACCACTCCCTTGAAAGATGTATAAATTACTCCCTTGGTTTTGAACTTAAATGTTCTTTTTATGAAAAAGGCTATTTAAGAAGCAAAGGCAGGATTAATAAGGCTCTTAGTATTACCTATGAACAAGCTAATCCAATTTTAATGGGTTGAAATCATGGCTTTACATTACAATATATTAAGTATGCCTATGAACAAGTAAACCATCAGGGCATTGGTACTACTCTTAATTATATAAAAAGTCAAGGTGTGTGGATACCTAAAGGTAGAGCTACAGTAAGATTAGTGTTATTAGAATGCATTACATTAAAGAAGTATAATGCTCTTTCATACAGGTACCCACGTTTCACTGACATACCTAAAGTATACACGAATCTCAAAAAATGTTACCAACACACAGGTATTGATTTCACCTCTCATGTGTATGTCAAAAACAACACCTCACAGTTAGAGAAAATGTACATTTTAATTTTCACTTGCTTAAACATCAGAGCTGTACATTTAGAACTAGTACTCTCTATGAACACCTCGACTTCTGTTAGCCTTCAAAAGGTTTGTAACAAATTTAATAACCTGATCGTACATCTATAGTGAGATGTGGGCTTTAATATTTTAATAATAGGGGGCTATAAGTTGAGAAGAGTTCTTTGTTAATACCGATGTCGTTTCAAGGGACGGAGTTTTGATAAAGAATCGATTCAAACATGTCAAAAGATTTAACGGCTTTTTGTTCTCCATGGCAAGGTAGCCATTGGAAGGTTAATTAAAAGCTATATGAAACAGTTCTGTATAAAGCGCTGTCTGGAACAAGAGTAATAGTGACACTCTATTTGAACCCTCTAACCATCTCGGTCCTGACATAGAAAATGCCGATCAACTTCGCAGGACCCCTAACCTATAGATCTGTACCTCTTCGAGTTGGAGGCAATACACCCCCAAGTTGTGTTTTGAAAGTCAACATGTTTAATAGTACTTTAATATTTAAAAGAATGTTTTGATATAGAATTATCAGATGGCAGTGCAGCCAACAAGGAGGTACTGGATTCTACCCTTATAAAACAAAATGAACTCTATGAAGAGTTCAGGTGTTTGTGGCATGAGGAATATCTCCTAAGTCTCCGGGAACGGTCTAGACACTTGTTTCAGGGTATTTGGGAAGATAAAGTAAAAATAGGTGATGTGGTGCTAATAAAGGACATCAATAAACCACGCCCATTTTGGAAATTAGGTAGAGTGTTGGATGTTAAATTGGTAACGATAATAACATCAGATCAGTCAAATTAAAAACAGGTTCTGGTGAAGTAGGATTGCATTCAATCAGCAACCTTTACCCCCTCGAATTAAATACAGGAGGTGGTAGTTTATCAAATGTAACACCTGTACCTGTAACACCTGTACAGGATGACAACAGCAACAGACCTGGACCTTCTGGAGTAAATAATAATAATAAAGCCAATAATAAAAGACCTATGAGAAAAGCTGCTCTTAAACAGAGGCAGTTTATGCAATCCAATTTAGCTGATCTATAAATTAAATTGCATAATATATTATTAAATTTGCTCTCGGGTATTCAAAGGTAAATTTAACGTCTTAAATAGATAATCGAATAAGTAAAAAAAAATGTATTTTTAACTAATTTTTAAAAATAAAATTAAAGGAAACGCAAGCACACAGCTTAAGTAAACACAAAGGGTATTGTATTGCTTCTTTTTGAAGCAATCCTCTGCCCGGAGTGTGTGAAAAATTATTCATGAAATTGTACATTTTTTTCATCATTAAATATTAAACTTCAGTAAAAATAAATAACAGTAAAATTTCGACTTAAATATTGCAGTAATATTCATCCGCCAGGTCACATGACACCAACACGGTCAGTATATAATTTCCATTTATAAAATTTTTTCCAGGTATTGAACAGTATGCGTTCTGTACGTACTTATCCAACACGTATTTGTGTAATGTGTGACCCGGTCAGTATTCTGTCAGTAATTGTTCAGTCTAAAAAGAGTGATGTGTATTATCCATTTAAAATCACTATGTTTAATAATTTAAAGTGAAAGATAAACAATAAAAGTAGGTATGAAAGGGTTAATGTTAATTAAATTGATCAACGGCACGTTTCAATAAGGGTTAAGCCACTTCGCATCACAGTCTCTTTAGACGTTAAAGTAACTGTAAATAAAGTTTAAGTAATTAAAGTAAGGATAACGAGTCCTTAAAAACATGAGAGGAAACCCTTTCAAAAACCTTTGGAAATTCCTATCCGTAATAATAATCATCAAATCTTGTCATATGTATTAACCTGTCCTTTAATTAATGGATAATTGTATAGTATTGTTCTCCAAAAGAGTATTTAGGAAGGCCTTCCAATCGTTTACTCTACTCTAATTATTAATGAACTTTCGAAATTTCGTCAAACCGGAAGAACAATTATTAAAGGTAAAATTAAGTACCTATTTAAATATTATGTACTTAGTGTCAAAAACTAAAAATAGTCTGGTGGCGTCAAGAGCCTCTTCTATCTGAAAAATTAATGCAAAATATAGATTTTGAAAAATCGAAATAGACGATTCAGGCGGGGTGACCAGCCCACCTCTTTTAGAGGGGTGATTCAGTCCACTTAAATAAAATAAAAAATAATAATTAATAATAAAAAATAAATTTCGCTCATTAAAATAGGCACCACGCTGTAGTACCACAAGCTTTTATTTAGATCTAGTGTCTCCAAAGTGGGGTTAACGCGTACCCAGGGGGTAGCAGAGTGATACCCTGGGGTATCACCAAAGAAGTAACCTCAAGAATCACTTGCGAGTGTAAGAATCTTGTTCAAGTGAGTGCGATATATATAAGTTATACATAATATTATAATATATATATATATATAGTATATATATATAACTCGCGGGAAATTTAATCGCATTTACCGTCGCAAATATAACTTTAAACTCTTTCATATTGGGAAATGTAGGGCTAAGGTTTGGTGTTATTTGGTTCATACCTAACTCAGGAGTGTTGCACAGGGGTATAAATGTATAAACCGTATGTAACGACAGTGTGTGTGGAATTAAATGGCCATAAATAAAGAAAACAAAAAAAAAATATGATATGATGATTTTATTTAATCAACAACAATATTCTACAAATTACAGTGTGAAATGCAGCATAAAGGCGTGTCTAATAATGGCTTTGTTACCCCCTACTGGCCCTTCCAACATCCTCCAAGGCGATCGCGGCATTTGAGAAATTATTCCTTGGAGTGGTCTCCTGCAGGCATGTTTCAAAGCGTTTGCATGCTCCTGAGTCTGGGACGGAGAAGTTTCACGGCTGCGACAACGCCTAACCGCAACGCAAATCCCAAAACATGTCAAGTGGGCTTTCATGTCCGGGCTCCTCGCAGAAATGGCAGAGTCTGATATCCCTACCTTTGAGGTACCTGTGTATGACCTGTGAAACGATACAGTGCTGCTATGCTTGGAGCTTTAGAGAAAAATATGGAAGCCAATGAAGGACGCGAAAGGCACTATATACTCGTTGGAGGATGTCTTTTCGCATTAAAACTTTTTAGCCGTTTTCGCCCTCCGGGTTCAGATATGCCCATGCCGTTGCGAGCACGCCAGAGTACAAGTGTGTGCGCCGCCCGATCACCACAAAACCAACATCAAAGGAATCCTGGTGAGTGTAATTGCCAAAGAAGAAAATGCTCACGCTGCACGTCTCCAAATTCTTCTGAGCGTTCCATTCTGGTCAGGTAGTGTGACCGCTCGACTCATCCTGTAAGTGTCCAATTCTCCAATACGCTGTGAAATGAAATTCTCAACCAAGTACTGCTCCCATGATCAGGAAAGGGCCGAGTGGCTAGATCCTTTGTAATAATACTGACACTTCTTCCTATATGTTTCTCACTGTACGCTCGGACAATGACACATGTCTGACTCACGAGCTGTGTTGTAGCCTGTACCGCTGCTTTGGAAACGATCACGAAGCACTGCAGACGGAGGAATCTGTCATCTCTCTCAGACGTCGTGCCAATCGGGCGACCCTGACTATGTCTGTCTACGGTTTTGGCGCCATCTGCTCCCTGAACCGAAGCGAGGGATCTCGACTGGACCGTCGATGGTTTACCCCCCATTGCTGAGCCACCTGTCTTCTGAGACATGGCCTGCTTCCGACAGTGTGTTAACTCCTATGGCACCGTTCCTCCTCTCTGACGATGTTTTCCATGGGACAGCTCTTTGTCAAGCTCAGACGCTTAACAGCAATATAGGGTTTGTTTCGTTAGGTGGTTGGTGTCTTGCCATCTCGTTCTCTCCTATGAATGTAGCTTTCGGGATTTCGTAAATTTGGTTGGTTGTCTTTTATTATTATTATTCAATTAGTTCCATACACGGTGTACGTTACATACAGTATACTCACTCCGAAGTTCTGGTATGACCAATAAAACAACCCAGACCTCTAACAATTTCCAAAAATGAAAAGTTACTCTCATTATATTTACGGGTGATGGATTAAATTGTCCGCCGAGTTTATATATAAAAATACAAAAGATATATATACATAATATAATACATATATAGTAGAATGTACGTATTTTAATTTTATATATTATATAATATTATATATAATATATCTATATATTATATTATATTATATTATATTATATTATATTATATTATATTATATTATATTATATTACAGGCCTATAGGGGGTACAACGTAAAATTTTCTTCGTCTTAGGGGTACGCGATCAAAAAAGTTTGGAGACCACTGTCCTAGACGATCAGCGATTCTGGATAGAAAAATTGAAAGCAAGTTCACCAACTGTGGCTTGGGAACTAAAAGAAAACTATTTGCGGCGCTGTGAACATTGAAAATCGCCTAAAATTATGATTTCTGAGAAAGTAGAAGAGAGAATGTGCTCTATTTTAAAGTTTAGTTAGAGAGAGAGTTTGGTAGTGTTAGGAGAGTTAGAGTTAATAAAATAAATAAACATGACGAAGGAATTTAATCGTAGATTGGCAAGAGAGCCTCAGGGTAAAATTCAGTATATTATAAAGTAGAAAAACGAGAACAAAGTCGTTGCTCACATAAGCACAAGAACAGCCTTTGGCTGAAAATTGAGAATAGAGACACTGCGTTTGAAAACGTCTATTCATATAAGTTGTAAAAATAGGATAACGAAGTGTCCTCTAGACATTGATAGTAGTATAGATAGAAGAATGACGAGGGGAATTGTTAAAAGCCACCAAAAAGCATCTCCAAAGCAGATTTGTTATATCGACATTACTACTTTTTTTTTAAAAAGTTATTGCTCCAAGTGGGATCAAGTCAGTCCTAGGTCCCGATATTATCTATTTTGATTGCAATATATTAGATTATAATCAGAGAAAGCAGGCGTGTTCTTACAGAGTGTGGTAGAGTAAGATCTCTTTAATTATGAGACAAGAAGAGATAATACATGGAGTCTCTCAATACAGATCACTATAAAACCTATATAACAAACGTAAGTGGTGGTTATGAGTATTAGGTAGTCGGGGAAAAGTGAGTTGTAGAGAAGGTGCTATCTCGTACACAGTAGTCGGCTCTTGTTTGTAGTGGTAACTCGATTGTGCAAAGTTTAATGAATATAGGGCTTAGAGCTTCTTAGTGTTCTTATTTAGATACTCTGGATTTATTCCAATATTTAGGAACTCACATGTTCAGTAGTACTTGTAGACGACACGATCTAGATATATTGTAATTAGTGAAGCTTCAATTTTTAGGTAATAATTAATTAGTACGCATTTTATATTCCAAGTTATAGCGTATCAGTAAGTCGATTCAGTTATGAAACCATTAACAATTATTTTATTTAATAAAGTAATAATAATAATACATAGAATATGAGTTGGACCGGTTTATATGAGTAATTTATATCATACTTATATATATGAGTCTAGTTAAATTAGTGGATCGGGGTTCAATTTGTGGTTCGGATAGTTAGTAGTTAGTGAAGGACAAATAGCATACTCACTCGACGCTAAGTTGAGGCTAGCTTATATGTTCGAGAGGGTGTGATGATTAGACGTAAGGTATTAGTATGTATGTGGATAGTTGGTGGATTGTAACTGTACAGTCTAGTGATTATAGTACCCTAAATGTTGTAGTATGGTATGTAAGTGAGTTACTCTATAATATCTTCACTCATATCGTGTTATTCAATACGTCTTTACAGTATTTCTTTATATAATCATTTAACATCGGGTGTGTGTAGGTGTGTGGAATATATTTTATTTTTGTATTATATTATTAGTATGTGAGTAATTATTGTGACAATCTAATATGTATGTCAAAAAATCAGTAAAAGTGACCTTCTATCAATTTAACTTGTGATCATATACATAAATTTCAGTGTCTGTGAGAATCTGAGTGAACAGTTATATATATTTACTCAATTATTAGTTATTATCTTTAATTATATATAAGTAAATATTTATATTAGATACACTAGTCAATTATAATAGTCTATAGTGTAATCTGCTGCAATTTAGAGAATCTCTTATAATTATCCTAGTTTGGAGTAGTGTTATCTTTTGATCTCCAGTGTAAAGCGTGGACAATAAATATATATATGAGTTAAAAAATTCATTTTAAGGGCAGCTTGTATACGTTAATTGGGTGTAATCTACCGGTAAAATTGACAGTAGAGAGAGTGAGAGTTGTCGAGTAATATGATCGATGTAATATAATAACTAAGAAACAAAATATAACCTCAACTTAAATAAGGTAGGGATAGATAAGATTTAATGAGTAATCAACAGAATCACGTACTCATTATCGTTGAGAATAATAAATAGCTTTCTATTCACTCATATTTGAGATGCTAAGTTACCGCTTGTTATGAACGAGAGGGTGTTGTATGTTTATGGATGAGAGATATATATTTATATGATAATTGATTCACCAAATGGATGCTAATCATGAAAAATATCTCAAAAATATTAATGTTAATGTTGTTAATTCTGTGACGCGACTTTGGTACCGTGTTACAGCTTTAATAGCTTGTGTATTATAATTTTCTCTTAATCTTGACCCCGATTTAATCATTTCCTTTATCTCTTCCTTGATAATTGTCTTATGTTCTTGTAGTCTATGCTGTATTATACATAGATGTCACTAATTTATACTAATATATTTATTAATATACATTTTACTAATTCATTAGACTATATCGTGATATAGTGATCGTTATTAATAATATTAAAGATCTATACTATAATTATACTCTAGTCTATATATTTATTATTTTATTATTATAATATACTGTAAATAGTTAAATAATCTTAATATATAACTTGACTCCATTTTGTGTCAAGTGTACTTTTATTATTGTGAATTCTTCTAATTATTTCATAGCTAATATTTTTTTGGATAAACAAACAGCTATTCGTGTTATGAGCTATTACGCGAGAATGTTGTGGTTTTATTAACGATAAGTTTTTATTAATGAATTCTAATTTTACATATGAGTCTACTTATATTAATGTGTATATTGGATATCTACATAATAATTGATTTATATCTAAGTAGTGGATTCACAAAGTGTTAATTTTAATATATTATTAAACTTCTCACTAGTATAGATATTATTTTATTATCCACTCAATGGTAAATAATATTTAGGATTAGTAAAGATAAGATTTTAATGATATAAAGTCACATATTTAGAGGGCGAGGTAAGTGACTCTTTCACTCGTAACATAAACTTGTTTCGCTTAGAAAATTTCCCCTTACCTCAATTTAATTTATTATTATTATTACGGTATAATTAATATCTCACTCAATTATACGCAACTACTACCTCTTAGATTCATCTATGAATATATATTTTAAGAGCATATTATCTGGAACTTCTAAGTCTTATGTAGATTAATTGATAGACCTCGATAAAGGACTTGAGTTAAGCAAATTCAAAAGTGATAACTCATTGTACCTTATAGTATACTTAATTGTATTTATTATTCCACGGGTGTCATGATTCATTGGATCTCAGTATATATAAGTCTAATTTATAATAAGATATTCAACAGCTATATACATCATTTATTCTCTAGAATACTACTATCATAGAAAAAATGATACTCTATGCTGAGATATGGAAAAAATGACTGCGACTAGAGTAATAAGTAAAATAATATTGTGCTCGCAAATATATTACGATTTATATTAATATCCTATATATGCCAATAGGTAGGGATCTAGGATAGAGAGAGTCAAGTAAGATCTAACAGAGGGTGTAGAGAAAACGCGCTGGAAAGTGCTGTGACTACCAATTCGTGGCCCGCTCTTAGACACGCTGAGTAGATCATGGCCTCGGCAATTACAGTAAAGGGACATCATAAAGTTTAGTTATAATGTTAGTATTCTATTGTATACTTTCTCCACCTTCATGTTGAATAAAATCACATGTAACCCGTATCATTTTAAAATATGGGATCTGTTCTTTTGTACACATATCATCTTCATATATTGGCGTGTATAGCTCTTCAAAGTAGCTCAAATATTGTAACGCAGTATCACGCTTATCTCGTATATCAAAGAGTAGAATAACAGATAACGCAAATCGGCCCGCCCGTGGACGATAGAGATACTTATCATAAAAGAATGAAAAAATTTCATATATCATCATCTAGCGCTCATCAATGGAACTTGGAATGTGTAGTCATAACTCCAACCTCTTAAACACACACATAGCAACGAATATAAGAGAACAATAGATACGAATTTATATTAGACTGAGAAATAATCTACAATATCATAAAACATTAATTAATCACATTATTATTTGGACGCTTGTTTGAGTAAGAGTATTGATTACGCGGATATAATAATCTGAACTAGCATTAATCCAGTAGTTAATTAGTGGATAATTATCATATATGAAAATATTTTCGTCGGTGCTATATTTTGATTTCAGAATTTAATGCACTATGTATCTAAAACTAACAGTAATATGTAGTATTCATATTCAGTGATCTTCATATTACATTCACGCAAAAACTTATTATCCTATTTGCGCTGTGTGCATAGATAACTTAATCTTTCATATTCATTGACAAATTGAGTAATGATATGCTGTGTCAGACCTTTTTATGGACATAATTATAATTATTAAAATTACCCTGATAACTACAGCACTTGTTTGAATTCCACTAACAGATACTGGTCGCTATTTCTGTAGCCTCTTGCATTCGTAATCTTGGAGATATAGCTGTGAAGTTAGGTGTCAATCTATTCTTCCTTTTATCGCCGTTTATGAAACGAGGGAATTCTATCTCTCTCATACTAGAAGAGATTGTTGTAGTTATTACCACTCTCTAAATAAGTATAAGTATTCATTAGCTACTTTAACAATGATTCACTTAACGAATCATCCTTCTAGAACACTGTTAATTGAAGATTTATTTGTTATTCTATATTTATGAAGTCTATGGTTGAATTTATAGATAGTGGACTAAGATATTCTAAATTCTTAAATCGGTCAATATCATATATTATACTAAACTCATGTGATGATTACTTCTCGAATTCTAATGGTTCTGTGACCACTCCTTTTATGTATGAAGAAGTTTTTCAAATAAAGGGTCCTTAAATTTCAGCACATTACGTCTCTATATATGAGTGCTATACATATGAATTTTTCATCTTGATATTACCAAATGTTTGTAGTTAACTATTTATTTACTGACAAGGCAATTGGTCAGCAGATCATGGATACCATTACGTATATAACGTACTCTATTAAATATATCTAGATTCCTCTTTCGATTTAATTTCGATACGGTTAGAATTCGATGTGTAGCTACGTAGTATTTTCATACTGTGTTGAATTACTTCTCATATTCGTCATCTATATATCAGAATATAAGATTTTAAATGATTATACTTCATCATTCTATAGTTGTAATACTTGTATTAGATTTTAATATTTAGTATGTTTGTTTAATGATCTAACGGATATCACCAAATATGCTTGTGTTGAATGCACCTGTATTATTTTCCGTATATATTAAATTGTAATATGTAGCAATTCTCTATAAAACTATGTTTCAAAAGTAATTTTGAAAACAAATATGAATACAACACATTGTGATTGTGACCAGTATTGTTATATTTGATTCTTACACTATTTTTGAATATACTATAATAGTTTGCCTTCCAAAATAAAGTTTTTGTAATTTTACTTCATAGTCTTTGGACAGTAATGAGACACTCGACTCCTCATTTTACTATTATGATCAAGTACTTTAGCGTTTCTGTGGATTTTATCTGGGGAGTTTAATTATTTTGAGAGTCTTATTAGACCGTTATTCCTTGACTATTTGGATATGGTCTCGCTTAGATTCATGATACAGATTGCCTAGAGTATGTATATATTATTTGATGAATGAAGGTTTAATTTTTTATATATAGTGTATATCTGCATATCAATTAGCACATTACTTCATACCTACTTTCCGATTGGTGAGCGGATAAGATAAGCAATAAGTAGTCCATTTTTATCTCTGTATTTCGTAATCTTCTTGTTGTGAATAAGTATTTAATATATTATGTATAAGTTAAAATCATTACGTAGGCCCTATCTTCTCTCTCCTTACCATAGGCTTCAACACTTTTTCTCATATGTCGAGAGAGATCGAAATGATTCAATCTATATGTTTCTCATTATATTTAAACCCGTCTCGTATGTTTTAGGGAATGATACTTCTCGTCGATAGGGATATCAGCGGTGGCAGGTGAAGAGTCTTATATTATTAAGATCATCAGATATAGCATAGTATAGTAGATATAATTATATCAATTGTTGCGGAATGCGATATCACTCATCCTATCTCTATATTACTGCTTGCGGCACAAGAGTATGATACAAGTTGTTCTATAGCGCACATATTGATCTGCGCATACTCTGGGCAGATAATGTGGCGATTTGAGCTAGTATTTTTCTTGCTCTAATCTATAATTATAGATGTGTTCTGTGTAGTAAGCAAGCTGGTGCACTATGCTCTCTAGAAAACGCGTCTGATGATGTACTTTGTCAATATTTCAGGATGCTTGTATATAGACGAGGCAGAGTATCTAGACTTCAAGTGCTGGTGGAGCTATTTTCTTATATAATTATCAGCCTCTATAGTGTGTAATTTATCACGAGGTACAGTGGTGAATACAAAAACAATAAGTTATGCAAATATGGATTCTAAATTTACAATTCCGTTATAAAATAGGGGTGCTTGCCTAAAGAAGGCACTAATATTATTATGCATATATTTACTGCTTACATTATTTATTTTACTTGATTAATTTATAAATACTTAAACAAGTTTATACATATTACAAATAAGTTGCAAAATATTATAATAGCAAGATATCATATCCATGTAGTTACACATAATAGTACGTGATTTTAATAATTAAGATAAATGAGTACTATTAGTCAATAATATGGATTAAATTTATTAAATAATTATTATCTCACAATGAATCCGTTAATTATAGGGCTAAATTATTAAAAATATTGTATTACCACAATCAAATATACATATATATAATTAACATACATATATATATTTTACTATACAATACACAGACGCTATATTTTGCACGATAATTCTTCGTACAGATGATCGTCGGTTATTATTTATCATTAATTCCCATATCTCATTACTTATGTATATATGTCTAGATGTAACTGCCTCTCCTGTTTATCTGTAATACTCCAGGACATTCACGGAGAAATTTATTGTATGCACGCGACTATCATGTCACACTACACTGAGATCCGATATCTCGTCTTTTACATAATTGAATACTGGCCAATTCGAAAAATACAAAAGTTCATGTTATTTTTATTAAATCTATTTCCTTGTATAATCACATTTATTAACACGACTAGAAGATATAATTTATAATAAGTAAACGAGAATTCTAAATATACTTTTACGTAGGTCTATATATATTTATTAATAACTCCATACTAGAGTATTAATTTAAGGTGAAAAGATGTAGGCAAGTGCATTGCCTTGATTCTACCTCTGCTCAAGAGCTCTGACAACACAAGCTCCTATGATTTATGATATCAGTAGCAGTCTATGATAGAGAAAATTATGCTAAATATGTTTACGCTTTATATCTATAATAATTTTGATGTATTATAATTAGAAAATATTTATAATTATTATTTATATCTTTTATTTATATATATTACCTATATTAGGTGGGTATCGAGAAATGCCGACTGAAGGGACTAAGGATGTAGGGAGGTAACTATATCGTTCCTTCCGGTTCGATCCACTAGGTTAGTGTACTATATTTATAAATATAAGTGAGATAATACGAGATATATCCTAATACTCGACTCTATCTCTATTCGTCTTGTTACTCGTACGTGGGTATTATTGTTCTGGTATTTTAACAGGATAAAAAAATACACCATTGGATACTAATCTTTACACAGTATCATCATCGGGAGTAAGTCTAATATTTTATATCTGAATCTTCTACTCTAGCATATTATTTATCAAAGAATAACTGTATATTTTGTATTATATCTAAAGCATCTATATTAATCTAAGATTTATTTTTAATTTAATTTATATAAATTATATACATATTTCATTTTATTTTATTATTATTTATTTTAATTATTATTACTCGGCGTGTGAATTACTTCACCACAGCTAATAAAAAAGATAATAGATACATACTTTAGTTTAATAATTTATTCAGTTTTATTTTATTACATATAACATAAAAAACTTGAACTTGCGTTTCGGGATGAGTCAAATAAGAGATAATATAGTATAAGATAATATAAGAGAGATTAACGGCTAGTTGATATTTTAGAAAAGGTTAGGAACTAAATATATTAATAATATCCAAGGAATAATTCGATTTCCCCTTAATAGCCGCTGCTGACGTTAGCATTATTAGCTGATGGATTAGGTAGAGCTTATGTATAGGTAAGTTTTGGATTAGATATATATTATTGTAGAATACCTTAAACGAAACCTAAAAATATCTTATCCTATAGACAATTAACTCAGGTAGCCCACCGATATAAAATAAGAATATGGTAATATATTGATTGATACTCGATAAATTACTCAAGATATTGGTACATTTGAATAAAATATAAAAACTTCTATAATATAGTTCGGATTATAGGATACGTATTAGATAAATTTGCTATGGAAATCCATTTAGTAGTAATATATTAAATTATATATGTATTATATATATTTAAATTTATAATAGTTACTATATTATTATATAGTATATATAATAAATATATATATAATAAAGTATAAATATATATATATAATATTACAATATTGTATAAATGTATATGTATATATGTATATATGTGTGATATTATATTAATTATTATATATAATTTATTATATATATATATATAACTGATTATAATATATAATATTTATGCGCCTGTTGGAGAAGAATTTAACAATAATAGTAATAACTAGACAATTTATCAGCTTATCTAAAAAAATCATATTAATATTCTGTTAAAGGGAAGGGGGGGAGGCTTGGTGACCAATATATATATCAAATTAGACGATTGCTAGGTAAATCTTCGACGGACTTTGTAGAAGTGCTGCGTAACTTGATAAAAAATAAATTTCAAGAGAATTAATGAAGTAGTAACTTCAAAAATATTGGCAATAACATAAATACATATATGGCAAGAATAAATATATACAGTATGAAATATGCGATATAATAATTAAAAGGCATTTCATTTTACTTTCATACTTAATTATTGTAGTATTACAATAGAGAGATGACTGTAAATTACATTTTTTATACTGTGTTATTGTTCTATCGAGAGAGGGTTCGGAAGGGTAGCGAGGATATAAAATATTTTGGAACTCTAAGAAAACCCGTCTCGTGATGAGCAGGCCGAATTATATTTATGGAGATGCTGAGCAGTTTTCATCTTTCAGTCTGTATGGGGTTGACTTTGTCATTTTGGGTTTACAGTATGGTAGAGGTTATTATCTATTCTTTTAGAGTAGGTTTAAAATATAGTTATATAGTATATAACAACTATATAGCTGTAAATCGCTGGGACATATTCGCTTATGATAGTCAGAAAAAGAATATCTGATAGCGTTAAGGGCCATCTTTATATTCGAATTTGGTCAGAAAAATTCTTTCTCATAATATGAAGAATAAAGGTTATTAACGCATCTAATTTTTCGATGTCAATACAAAACAGCATGTTATCTTATATTAGTAGAATTGTACAATAGAATTTTCCGATTCTTAACTTTATTATTTACACGATATTAGTCATGATATTGTCTAGGCAGAGATACAAGATAATATGATGTGTTTCAAATTTTATATAGGTAGTTTATTATTTTAGGATATAGTTGTCTCTTTAATAATAATATCAGTCTTCATGGGAGTATTGATAAGGTATCTGAGCCAAGTAGTAATTTTAAATATTGAGTAGGTTGAGGTACAAGTCAGATACCAGGTCTGGAAATTAGTCATATGCTATGAATATATCGGTATAATAAATTCATATATTATCATTATATATTATTGACACTGTTATTATATTATAATTTTATAACATAAATATACAGATATATAATATTAATTATAATAAACTAATTATTATAATTTTCAAATATAGATTTTATTATATTTATCCGTACATTACTTAAATTAAAATGTAATTATACAAATAAGGGCTTAATGATAGATATATTTATATAGTTACTCATGGATATCATGACGTTTAAATGTTATGTTTTCGTATAATACTCACGTTTATCGTATATCCGGAACTCACCTATCATTAGTTGAATATTATAAATCGCGACGGCATAGCTAGGTAATCAGCTGTTAACTAATATATTTACCATATATTATTGTAATATATAAATTTTTATATTATTATACTTGTTGTTGTATTTGAATAGATGTGAAGAGGGTGAAATTAAAAATGATGATATATGTTATTATATGGTTATAGTTGTAGTTATGGAATTAGTAATAGTTCAGATGGTGGTTAATAAATACGAAAAGATATAAATATTAATAAGGTGAATGATATATTTAGTAATATGAGCGTTTTAAGTAGCATAGTGTTTAAACTATTATTTTATCTTGTGATTTATATCTTTTAAGTGTAATTGAAAGTTCTTTTGAGTATTAAAATACACGCATTTAGAATATTGATTTTATTATATCTCAAATGTGTTATGGTATATTTCATTATATACGCATAAAAGATCAGATATCGATATTTGGATATGACTACAAATAATAAAGATCTTAGATCACCGGTATAATATCTAACATCTGTATATTAGTCTGTATGTAAGATTAACTTATGTTACTAATTTTTGTACGTAAGACATATCTTTATATTAATATAAATATTATTAATAATAGGAAATTAAACTTAAAAAAGGATAATATATATTTAAATGAATCATATATAAGTCTGATATGGAGCGACCAGAGAAAAAATATGAAGATTACAAATAAGTAATCTCATTATTAAGTAATACAAATTATAATATATTACTAGACTCTTAAAGCAAATTTAATCAAGTAGGCATTGCGAGCAGCAAAATCACTATACTACTTTTTAGCCTATATTTATATTAGTTATGTGCTCTTATTTATTAGAGTAGACTATTGTTTATTATCAGCAGTAGACTATCTTGTAAATGCATATCATGAGTTACAATGGTTTTTATGAAAATGTATTTAATTATTTATAATAAGCTGCAGTCTTCTTACCAGACATAACATAGAGTTTCATAGGATAGTAGTTAGAGTATAGACTATAATGGTTATCTGAGTGTATCAATTGCGTATAGTTCTATTTACAGCCTTTAGGGGTATATACAAATTTCTGAAAAATATTACAAGATATAGTTATATAATCTTACATAATAACATAATTATCTGACTTGGCAGATACATGAAATTTAACTTTTACCATATAGGCTAATATTGATATATATCTTATAAGATCTTTCTAGTATATTTTCTTTAATATATATTTATTTTAGTTTCTATATTATATAATAGATAGTATATGATAAGTGTAATGATTATCCGTAAATAGTATGCAAGAAATTAGATATATTAAAATGTAGTGCACTAAAAGGTATTATTGGATACGCACTCAAATATTTACTTTCAAAACACAAAACTTATCAATAACTGGTCAATACTAACATTTTAAATCAGGTTTTGTCTCGGTTGTGTGTGTGTATGGTTTGTGTAGTAGGTCGTGTGTTGTTTGGTGAGTGTTTCGTGTGTTGTGGTTAGTTCTTATGATATAGCTATGGGTGAATGCTGGGCTATTTCAGAGATTATTGGGGAAATCGTTTTTCCATTGGTATGAAGTTTTTTTTTTTTTGCAAAGTGTAAAACGCCTGAGTTATTTGTACAATACTAAAACCTTATATAATTTTGTTATAATTATATTTATAAATAAATGACTATTTCTTAATATAATGTAAAAATTCACCTAGAGGAGTATAATAATATGTTTATTATGTTCTGTGGATATCATAATAGTAGTATTTTTATTGTATAAGTAATTAAGTCATATTCGAGATATATGCGGAAACTTAACCATTTAGTTAATTACAAACCATTTTTTGCTCGTACTGCTTATCAAAGCCGAGTCGTGTTGGCTGGTGAGCTTTGCGTGAACGTAGTTCTAACCTTAGAAAATAACTTGCGTAAACTTGTCTTTATAATATAGTCTTATAATATTATATATAATTATTATATAATTATATATATATATATATATATATATATATATATATAATTTATTATATATATATATTTATATATTATATATTATATAATATATATATTATATATATATATAGTATATATATATATATATATATATTTTATATATTATATTTTTCTTGCTCTTTCTTGACCTAGTACCTTATTCCCATATTGGAGTAAGGTAGCGCTACACAGCTCGGAAAGAAAAGAGTAGGAGAGTATGAAAATTTGTCGAAAGAAGCGCAGCTACGCCACCTTGTAGATTATTAGTGAATAGCTGTCAAGACGAAATGGCCATCTGAAAGCTTATGGACCTGCGACGGTACCTCACTATGGAAATCGTCATGTAAGGGTTCATCTTGCCAGGTGGGCACAACCAGGACCCATGCAAACCCCCGCCATTCCTTCCTTTCATTAGCACATTTATTCTGATTGCAAATCACATTTTCTCTCCTTCAGGAATTCGTTACCAGCTTCAATCACTTTTCTTCTTCGGTCTCACGTCGGTTCCAACAAAATCTCATACTCCGGCTACAACCCTCCCGGAAAAATCTACATTCTTCTTTCCACCGTGAAGACCATTTCAACATAATGTTCATTTATTTCTTCATTTACAACCTTTCTTCATCACCTACACAACTCTCCTAATACGTTTATCCTCTTTTATTAATTCTTCTCACACTTAGCATGCCCCTAAGATTGTCCCAGCTGAACAGCCATGAATCTTTAGATCTTAATTTCTTATCAGGACAGTAGTCTCACACTACTATATCTAGAAGAGGTAACATATCCTCAATGTAAGACCCGAGGCACTCAAGACTTTAGTTCCTTTACTTCCTACCACGATATTAATTTGACAGCAACCTTGCTTATTCACGTAACTTTCCTATACATATCTGGTAAATTCTAACGTAAGCTTACGGTAGTATTGGCCGGCATCCTACATGTGCAAGATCATTATATAATAAATACGGTGAACAGTTCTCGATAAATTACGTAGCCTGTTTTAGTATGGATAAGGTACGTAAAATACGAACCCTCGTTATTATCAAAATAAGGTCGCCCGTTATCAATACAGTAAGTGAACGGTAAGAATACGATACCGTTTCCGTAATAAAACGTCATGTTTCAATGTCAGCAATATTACGTAAATATAACGGTAATTTATGTTTATAGTAAGACAATACGGTCACTGTAATTTTATAACGGTAATTGTGTTGGCGCGATAGATCGATTCGTAAATTTTACGGGGGTAAGATTCAGCTTCAAAATTGAACGCCCGAAATATTTTTTTTAAGGATTATATAGTATAATATTATATATATCTTAATATATATATATTATTAATATAATATAATATTATATTATATTTAAGTATATATTATATATATATATATATATTATATAATATATTATATATATATATATATAATATATTATAATATATTTATAATTATCGCCTCAAGTCTTAAACCCAAATATTTACATAAAGAATTATAATATATAAAAGTTAGAGATTTCCATAAATCATATTCAGGTTTCCCATAAATATATAAAGATATATCAACATTTAAATGTGAAAATACTAACAAGTGTTAAAAATCAGACCCAAAACAGATATGTCTTTTTTACTTTTATGTTTTTAATTAAAGAATTTAATCCTCTTGGCTCCTTAAGTTTTGTAGTTTATGAGGTCTTCAACGTTAATTAAATTTGGTATAATTTTGTTTGAGGATGTGGTGCAGAATCTCTACTTTTCTTTTCCTGTAATAAAATATACCCTGAGCTTAATCTCTTCAATACGTATTTATAGATTACGATTTGCAATGATGAAAGTGTGTTGTAGCTTTTAAAAGTATATAAATGATTATGACTTCTCAATATATATATATATATAATATATATTATATATATTAAATTATATATATTTAATATATTTATATATATATATATATATATATTATACTATATAGTATATTATTATATAATAATATATATATAATATATATATATATTGCCTCGTCTCCAGATTGGAGACTATTATTTAATAACTACGATAGGCTAAACTAAAAAGGAAGATATTTTTGGAATCAGGAGTAATTTTGTTATGTAAAAGTAAAATAAAAAAATAAAATAAAAAAGTCAAATTAAGTGAAGTGATTAGTACTTGATTGTTTAGGGGGGGTCTTATTAAGAGTAGTTCTTTGCAAGATCAATTCGTGCGTGATAGGTAGTTAATGCGGTGGAAAGTGTATAGTAGTATAGGGTTCGAGACGGATATGCTTTTTCGAATTGGATATATATAGAGGTGTCAATCTCCAGGGATTGTTTATATGAATCAAGAATACTAAAAAAAAAATATAATTAAGAATAGTGAACGAAAATCAGCGGTTTTTAGGAAAAAGTTTACAGATCTCAAAGTTGTTAAATACTCCCATAGCTTTTCATTTTTGATACATTCCAAGGTGGGTATCATTAGGCATCTCTAATTTTACATATAATTGTTTTGTTAAGCTAATCACAGAAATATAAATATGTGATTATTTTTAATTAACAAAGCTTAATAGGATGGGTAAATATAGCCAGGATATTTTTTTTTATAAAGAAAGCTTGGTGGAAATTTGATCACTTTTCGATTGTTAACTTTTTTTTGATTAACTCTTATTATTTTTACTCTTCATTATTATTTTTTTTTTAATAGTATATTTGTGATTTTTTTTAATAATATATATATAAATATTATATAATGTATATATATATATATTATATTATATTTATATTTATTTATTATATATATTATTTATATATAATAGTAACCCACCCCAATGAACACACTATGGAAATATTCAAATACTTTGAGTTAGGCTTTAACCTTTTTTTCTTAAGGGAAGCGTTTTTAATTATTTTAATAAACTTGATCTTACTTTTAGTGCATATATAATTTTTTTAGAGTATTGCTTATTTTCATAAAATCGGGGGTGATACCCAGCATATATACCACTTCTTTTATACTTATGTATATATAATATATTATATGATAGGTATTATATATATATATATTATAGTATATATATATTATATATATATTATATAAAATATATATTATATGGTTATTTTTATTGACATAAGGAAATTATTGGTAAAAAAAAAATCAAAAAAAGAAAAAATTGAAAAACTAGAGCATCGTTGAAACTACATTAGCTAGTTCCTGCGCTGTAATTAAATAATCTCCATCCGTAACATCCTACTAAAAAATGTTTTT
>JABUQX010056123.1:45000-49009 GCA_015478945.1 Trachelipus rathkii
TTTTTAACGTTCCCTCTCTCTTTCTATACTGTTTTATTTCAAAACTGTTCTTCCTTAAAATATTTTTTTAATAACCTATTTGATATGTACTATAATGGAATAGTATAGATAGTGTATCACGTGCGTAAATTATTTACGGTGTCTAAGTTAGTTTTTGCGTGACCTATGCTTTAGCACATTTTTTATTCCTTTGCCTCTCTATTGTGAAATTTGCTTAATCTAAAGAGTTTTTTTAGTCGTATTTACTGCAAACGTTGCTATATTAATCTATATAGAGATTCATAATACCAATTTGTCCAATTTTTTGTCTTCTATTATTGTTTAAAACGAAGAGGTTAGGGTACATACACACATTACACACTTGAGGAGCAGACAATTAAATGTTTTATAATTCTTAATACAATATACTATATTATATATACCACTTTTATATTTCATTTCTTTCTATGCTTAAAAATCCATATATATTTATATATATATATATAATTATTAATTATTATATAATATATATGCAGAGCAGTAACCACAATCAATGAAAGGAAAAAGATGTGTAACGAGCACTTTCGTGTATTTTTCTATCACTTTTAAGTGTAACAGATTTTACAACATCGAAAGAGCTGAGGTTAAAACTCGTTAAAATATGTTATTATTAATAAAGTCATCAAACATAAATTAAACAAGTAATATAATGAATAATATAATAATTCTGAGATGCATATGATGATTTACTTTAATAAAATAATAATAATATAATGATCTATAATAATAATAATTGATAATAATTAATAATATAAATATAAATTACTAATTAAAAATGAATTTGTATTGAAAATTAATATACCTAAACAGAATTAGTTTCAATGTTTATATATAAATATCAATGAAAAATAAATAATAATATATAAATAATTAATAATAATATAATAATAATTATATAATATATAATATAATATATAATAATAATAATAATAATAATATAATAATTCATGATCTATAATATTTTTTAAAATAATAATAGTAATAATAATAATAACTATAATGATAAAAATTATAATATAATAATTAATAGATAATAATAATAAAATAATAATATAATAATAATCTAAAATAATAATATAAATGATAACAACAAAAATAATATGTAATAATTATAATGAAAATAAATAATTGTAATATTAGGAAAAAATCATCCCAAGATGATAATAATATAATATCGATAATAATAATAATAATAATAATAGATAATATATATATAATAATATTATAATAAATAATAATAATAATAAGTAATCTATAATAATAATAATAATAAATTAATAATATATATAATAATAATAATAATTAAATAATAATAAAATAATTAATAATATAATTAAAATAAATATATAATAATAAATAATATAATTATAATTAATATATATAATATATAAATAATGTATAATAATAATAAAATATAAGAATAACATGTTAATTTTAAAGAAAATAATACTGGAATGACATCATAAACACAACAGATAAAATATTATATAAAATATAATAATAATATTAAGTAAAATATAATAATAATGTAATATAATTAATATTAATATAAATAATAATAATTATAATATAATAATAAATAATAATAATAATAATATAATTAATCAATTCAATTCAAAAAATTTTAATGTCAAGACATGGAAAAAAAATGTTATAATAATAAAGTTGTAATAATTTATATTGTATGAGATGAATTATTTAAGCCGCATTTAATACATCATTATTATAATATAAATTAATTTCCCTATGAATTATGTGAAATGTCTCCTACGAAAATACGAAAAGTATGTTCCCATTCCAAAGGAAACATCAATGATGATGACCTCCAAGAAATTAAAACATAAATAAAACAATAATATATAAAATAGTAGATAATAATAAAATAATATATATATATAATAATATAATAATAATACATAATAATAATAATATAATAATAAATCAAATTAATTAGATAATATAATAAACAGCTTTCCTCCACATAAATAATCATATTAAATAATAATAATAGATAATATATAATTAAAATATAAGTATAACTTATAATAAATGAATATTCTCCTAATAATAATAATGAGCCTAATTTCATAATAATAATATAATATCAATTATATATCAATCAATATGTACACAAAACCTTAACATTATTAACAGTATAATAATGTATAAATATATTTTGTAATAAGTAGAATATAATAAATAATTAATTAATAATAATACAAATAATAATAAAATTAATATAATATAATAAAATAATAATAATAAAATAATTATAAAGTAGAATATGACTCTATTATTATAATATAGAATAATAATATAATAATTAAATGAATATAATACAATATATATATATAATATTATGACAATAACTGTTAATAATAATAATAAATAAAAATAATATTGAAATTTTTATTAATTAAATCTCAATAAATTAATTATAATACTAATATAATTATAATATTAATAATAGAATAATAATATATAATGAATATAAATATAATAAAAAATGAATATGATATAAATAATAATAAAGATACTAAAATAAAATATAATAATAATAAATAATAATAATAATAATTACATATATAATAATAATAATATATTCATAATAATAAACTAATATATAATATATTAATAATTAATTAGAATAATAATAATAATATAATAATAAATAATTAATAATGATATAATTAAGATAATAATATAACAAATAATAATTAATATTGATTAACAATTCATTCTAGATAATAATATAATATAAAAAGTATATAACGGAAAATTAATTAATAATATTATGAATAATATAAAAAAAAATATAAAATTATAAGATAAAGAAAAAAAACTGATAAGGAAATTGAAAAGAATATTATACAGTTTTAATGAACAATAAAAATAAATTATTAATATCAGGCTTTACGAAATGCAATTGTTTAAAAAAAATATGTTTAACTCCTATTATACCGATATTGATGGAAAGTATAATAATATTACTCCTTGGTTCGCCGAAATAAGTATTTATTAATGCGGATATATAATATTTTCTTGAGATAAAAGAGTATTGTATTTATCTCGACATGAAACAGCTTATTTATTAATGGGTTCATGATCAAAAAATGTGAAGTAAAGTGTGTTATATAACCCTAATAAATTACAGACAGAATTTCTTTAATTATGGTGATTTATTTTTACTTTTGTTCTCCTCTTCTTGAAATGTTTAAAAACTATCACAATCCATTAGAACATGGAATTTATAAACCCGCAGTGTCTTGATGGAAGTTTCTTAAATTTATAAGGTTAATGAACATTTGCAGATCAACAGGATTGATAATTATTCAATCATTTGATCGTGCAATCATGGTAAAGACGTATTCCTAGATATTAAACAGATTTTAGCAATGCATAGGGATCCATATAGGATAAATTTCGTTATATGAGGCATTTTTCAATACTAATAGTATTTAGTTCGGAGTTTCAAGTTTAATATGGTGTTTATGAAGTCTTTTTTGACTTTTCTATATTACAATTCCAGGAAATCACAGGTATTTGCAGAAACACGTGATAACCCAATATCCATGATCTTATTATTTCGTATAAAACATTCTTGGACTAAGCCATATCGTCACCGCTCAAGGTACAAGAATGAAAAAAGATCGTGTTAATCTGATATATGTGTGCTCAGCATATAGAAAATTAAATAGCACGAAGGATTGAGATAAGGAAGTTTTCTAATTAACTTCATTCCTCTCTGAACTACATGTCAGGAAAGGAAGCTCTTGTTGTTTCTTATTTTTCATTAATATTTATCTATTATATTTTATATTATTATATTATATTATTATTATTATTTATTCTTATTATGATTAATTATTTATTTTATATTATGGTATTATTGATTATTATTAATTATTATTATATTTATTATTATTGATTTTATTATATTATACTATTATATATTTATATTAATTATTAT
>JABUQX010056124.1:0-10000 GCA_015478945.1 Trachelipus rathkii
ATTATTACTCCCTCATATACCTATATACTATTATTTACCTTATTGATAATTTATGTATACATCATAATCATTAATATACTTAATATATAATATAAATATATCATCATATTAAATTAAATATGAAGAATAGTAGAAGTACATGTATGAGCTATATCGTTATAATTGTTATATATGATGATATATATCTATTTAGAAATTTTACGTTATTCTTAATTATATATTATATATATATATATATATTATACTCGTTATATTCTTTCCCTTCTCTCTGATTAGGAAAGGTGGCGACGGCATAACAATAGATATTATATATATTATATCAATACTAATAATTATGCTAAATTTAATTGTAGGATGGATTTGTTTTATAAATAATGATTCTTGTTTTACGAGAGACTATACCTTGAGATGATTTATATAATAATATCATATTTCTTATCCTTATAATTATTTCTCAGTATTCGGATAAGAGCCGCCAGAAGAAGGAAGCAATATTCAAACAGTTGGTATACAGAAGATAACTTTGGATATAAAACTTTTCTTAATATAATATATGGAGTAGGTGGAATGGGCAAGATATGATATATATCACCTCAGGTAAGTATATTAAGTAACAATCACTATATAATTAAGCATAATCTACCTGGTTCATGCATATTGTATGGTTTGGTCGAGTTTCTCTCTTGTAGCATACATATCTACTGGAACACAGCATGGCTTCTTTTGCCAAATGTATACAATATCAATGCATGTAATATAGTGTGGGCTATTATAAGAAAATGTGGGTAAACGAGCTAGAATGACACACACCCTATTAGTGATGTTGTAACACTCTATTCTGGGTGTATAGATAAATAATGAATAAATATACTGGTATAGCTAAGTTAATCACAAACGTTTCTATGAGAAAAACTTTTAGATAATACCAGACTGGTTTCGGTCAGGCAAAAATGTAATATAGCCATGCACAACCACTCATAAGACAAGATTTATTGCAAAAGTAATAGGTAGGTATCATCAGCACGTTTTGCTATGAAGTCTGTCCTATAAACTAATTATTGGCATCTTATTACTATATATTACTATATATTTGTTAAACTATATATATATATAATCATAAATATATATTACTAATATTATAATTTTTTATAATATATATATACTTTTTAACCCGTATATAATAGATAACCACATCAGTATATATTTTAAGTTTGTACAACGTAGATAACTTCAACTATGTCACATAATATATATAAATTGTTTGCTACATACGGGAAGCAATTACTACCTCAACCACAACACGATTAATACTATACTTACTATAGTCATGTCGGACTATTATACCCACCAGATGAAGTAAATGGAAGTATGATATATATAGCTTACAATATACTAAAGTATATATATAATAACTATATTATATATTATTTAATATTTACAGTGTGATATATATATATATATATAATACTAGCTTCATATACTATCATCATACTCATTTATGATAGATATAATATAAAATTATAATATATATAATAGGGAAGTATATGACGGTATAGTTCTGTTACGCGTTTGATATACACAGTATATAAATCTATAACCTCATATATTACTTATGTAAGTAGTAATATGTACTATATATATAATATTCCACTTTATCAAACTGGTATAAAGGTTCTTATTACTGTCTTAGAAACTGTGATAATATATTAAAATATATAGAGTATTGTAAATATTAATACACTATATATATTATATATATATATATATATATATTATGATATAGTATATATATTATTATATAGATATATTGTATAAATATATATTATATAAATTAGTATATATATTATATTATCTCGTATAATATGTTTCCTCCGTGTTACTTGGGGATGAGTAATACAATTTATTCTGAACTGCTTAATTTCTTTTTCTTTGTTATGATTAAAATCATCTTTTAAAAGCAAAACCGTGCCTTGTCTAATTAACGAAAAGAAAAAAGAAAATTGAAACAACATTTCTCAAAAAAAAAAAAAAATAAAAAAAAAAAAAAACAAAACACAAAATGAAGCAAACATTAAAAACGAAATTAATAAATAAAGTAATATAACATAACGTGTCTTATACCAAGCAGAACTTAAGATATCTTAAACATATGAAAAACATTTAATAACTAAAAATTCACAATAAAAGTTTTAAAATGAAAATGAAAAGAGAATTTTTAAAGAAAAAGAAAAAATCTCAACCATTAAATTGAAATTTTCCAAATAAAGTTACTTCATCTAACATCTGTATTGTGAGCATTGCTATTCACGCTTAAAATATACTTCTATACATGAATTGGAATAGATTTTTAATAATAAATGTTTAAAAAATAAAATTTATATAAATTCCGCGCAAATGAAAAGAGAATTATATAGAGGAAAAGAAAAGTCCCCAATGTATCATTAAAATAGAAATTACATAAATTAAAGTTTACCCCTCATTAACATTGTATCTGACATCTCTTCTCGCTTCAAAATATATCTCAAGCATAGAAATTTATTAATAATTAAAAGTTAAAAGTAAAAGTTTTTAAAAATTATAAATAAATGAAAATAATATATTTTTAGAGAAAATATACTTAGTGGTTACATTAAAAAATATAATTTTTAACAAAATGAGTTAATCCATTAACATTATATTGCACATCACCTTCCTTAAAATGATTTCTAAAGCAATATGGCTTTGTGTGTTAATATTTAAAAGTTAATTAAAAAAACAGTTTTTAATAATCCCAAAATGAAAAGATTAAAACAAACGAATTAAAATTAATAAAATAAATTTACTAACAATTAGAGGTATTACCACAATAAGTAATTATATTTGAACATTCTTCTTTAAAATATTATTAAGCATAATTAATTAGATTTTTTAAAATGATAGTTTAACCAGTCAAAGTCTTTTTTTTTCTTTTTTTTTTTTTTTTTCTTCTATTAAATCAATAAATGAAAAAGAATTTTTCGATTTTCACAAAAAGAATAATACTTAACATAATAAATAATGATTTACAAAATCACGTTTACCCCTTAACACTATAATAGTGAGACCAACAGAGGTCATCCCTTAACAATTTTGAGGAAATTGCTAGAAGCTATCAGAAAAATGCTCCAAGAAGTTATTAAATATGAAATTATAACTCCAAAATGGCTCAGAACCTGCCTAGCTTTACTATAGTGTAATAAGTAATATATGTTCACTTTCATCATTTCATGTACGCAGTTTAGATTTCCTAAAAATTGTCCCAAAATTGTGGGGTAGGAAAGTTAGGTTGGGTTTATTCTCGTAAATTATTTTTATCCCAAAAGAATTGTTTTCTAAACGCTAAGTATATCTGATAATTATAAAATAAAATAAACCATCGTTCCAGAAGTAAAGGGATCTTTCAAATTACGTCTATCCTATAGATATTTTTAATAAAGCTTAATAACAATACTCATTCATTGTATAATACAATCCACTATAATAACTATAAACATAAATAATAATCATCAAATAATATTGAATTGTAAATAATATAATAATATAATGAATATAATTAATTATTCAATATAAAATTTATTGGAAATACATTATAATATAAAAATTAAATAGTAAAATCGATTTTAAAAATATGAAATATTTCTAATAATTTAAAATATGTAAAGATATAATTAATTTGATAAATCATAATTACAATATTAACAAAGATATACAATATAAAAAAAATATAGAAATATATTATAAAATATTGAAATAGTAATAATATAAATATATATAAGTTAATGCATATATAAATATTTAATATTAATAATATCTTAATAGAATATTGAATTTGAATTAATTTATACATAGATTTATATAATACATAGTGATCACACTCAATAGTGTGAGTGATTAAGTAAGTAAAAGTTCATCATTTCTACTCAATATATACTACATAATACTTCAATATATATTATCTCTCATACTCAATATATCTGTTCTTATAATTTAATCGACTTCGCTGTAATGCATAGTGTCATATATAGTCTGAATATGTCTACGTCGCACATATCGCTCCATCAGGTTTAAGTAAGGAAGTACAGCAATCCATTAAAAATCACCCACTCAATACTCATACCCATACATATATATGATATCTTGTACAACATTATAATCTTAAATACTTTCTTTCATACGCACATATTTTTGTATAGTGCATCGTCGTCGGAAAACCAAATAGCTATATAATCTTGCTGGTCGTTTCTACTTACTTCGTACCTCTACTATAAACGGGTATGTTCTTTTAATACGGGTATTATTTAATTCTGTTCTGTAGTCATATTATTTCATAGTATTTATTTAATACTTAATTTTAATTTCTGCCAATTTCTACATTTTACTTTTTTCGAAATTGAACTTCAATAGTAGATAAAAATACATATTAATATGGGTTCTATTTGAAGGGATTTAGTGGGTATTATTGGTATAAGGGGTGGTGAATAGTGATGAAGTGTGGACTTTTTATTTTATATTGTGTTTTTCTTCAGTTCATAATTGTAATTTTCATTATATATTTTGTCCTATATAGTTTTATATAGTGGTGTGTTTATAACTAAGATGTTACTAAGCTCTGATTCAGTTATGTTATCTCATGTTATAGAGTGATGTCGGTAATAGTTGTATATAATTATGTTGAATTTATTACTGTTGTATAGCAGATGTTAAAAATCAATCGTTGTGTTCTAAATAATTTAGAACTTAGTACGAGCGTTTTGCGTTTAAATAATGAAATACCGTTTATATTGCAATAGAATGAGGAAAAAAGTTATATGTTAGGTAGCCATAGGAGCTAGAGTTAGAATAGAGTAGATAATGAGAGAGAGAGTGGAAAAAAGCGAGAGATATGATGATTAGTTTGTTATGGACGCGAAGTTAGTGACTGTAGCACGCGACGAGTAAGTGAGAAGAAGTTAAGAGCGAAGAAGGAGTAGAAAGTGACAGTAGAATTTCACTTAGTTGCTATATGTTTATCCTATTGATATAAGTGTTTCGATAATGACAGTAAATTATGGAAAGAATAAAATTGTATCGATATAAATATCTTTTGTTTTCTAGTGTTGAAGATCTTATATTTTGTGTTCTACCTATGGTGTGCACTATATTGAGTTGTTATATATTTTCTATTGATAAAAGTAGTTGACGCTATATGAGTTGTGTAATGGCTCTATACGAGAGATATGGTTGTTCGAGTTTTCTTATTTTCAGTGTGAGTCAGTTATATGAATACGTTTCTAACACTCAGTTTTTCTTTTCTTATTAGCTTAAATGAAGAAGTTAATGCTAAAGATTAATAACACCTTGTAGGAATGTGTTGTACTAATACTTAGGGTGATTGGATTATGAGTGTTGTGTATGTGATAACGTTAATGCTCCATAATAAATTTAAGGTACGATGAGATGATATGCTCGATAAGAGAAGGTGCGCGAGAAGTGATTTTTAAGGATATGTTGCACAAAAAAGTGCACTACCTAGAGATTTGGTTGTTGGAACAAAAGTAGATATTATCTGGAGATGTTAGGTTCTAAATTTATGTTGAAAATATGCGTTTGTCGATGGGTTGGTCTCCCTAGTTATGAGGATGGTAATAAGAGATTGTGTGCATGCCGTTAGTTTCTTTCACTTATATCTGAATGGTGTGTAATCATGACCAAATACTTTGGTGAATGACGAGCTATAGGGAATTTATTAGTGGTTTTCCTATTACGTATAGACTGGAAGGTAGAGAGTTGGGCGTGCTGTAAGAGCAAATAACTATATACAATTCATTATATTACAGGATCTATTTAATTAGACCAATTGTTTATAGTGCGCTCTTCACTGGAGTTAGTTGAGTGATAGGTCTGGGATATAACCTTGAGGACAGAATTGAGAGGTGATGCAGCGATGGAGATAAGCTATGTGTAACTATATAGCAGCTATTGATATTTATATTGCTTTTATATGTATTGAGGTGTGATTTGTTTAGATTTTAAGTATTGGAGAGCCTTGTAAATAGATCAGAATTGTGAAGTCACAGATATTAATTAATAATTCATTGTAGAGATAATGATTTTAGAATGTCCATTTAGAGAAATATAGGATTGTTTTAAATAGACTATTATAACTTTACATCGATAAACCAGAGAGAATAGTCTAGAGAGAGATTGAAAGTTAGTATCAATAATAAGCACAGAGAGAGTTTGACGCTCGTGAAGAATACAAATATGTTGTGTATTCAATTTAGTGGCCTTATATTGGTATTTCTTTATTGGGTTTCCGAGATATATGAATATTACTACTGCTCTTCCTAAATTTAGGATGAAAGAAGGGTTGTTAGAGTGCTGCGCGAGCGTTTTTATTCAAGTATATAAATGTACAGATCAATGATACGTCGGGATATATGTAACTTAACTCAAGAAATCTTTATTATGGACCCTCTACAAGGTTTCGTATATATTTTGTGTTTAGAGCTAAATCTCTTTGAGATATTTGTATCGCCTCATAAGTTATTGGGTCCATGGTGTAATACCTCACGTAGGGGAAAGTAAGAGGGCAAAATATGCTTTGAGAGTGAAAGAGGTAATATTGGGAGTTGCTATCTCTATATCTAACTCATTCATTCTTAGTGAGATATGGCCGTAATTGTTTTACAAGGCTTTCATGCTTCGTCTCTCCCCATAATACATGATCTAAAGCATTTCACTGACCAATAATATATATATAATACTAAAAGAATTATTATAATTTAATTATTTTAATATTATATATATAAATAAGTATAATTCAGTTTTGAGTATTTTCTTTCACATTCATAATATATTATTTTTTTTAATATTGATGCATTTTTCATGAGTATGATTATATTATTATGAGTACTAGTTCATATAATTTATATTTTTTTCAATTATATTTTTATTTTCATTTATATATATTATTTATATATAGTGTTATAATTATAGCATAGTTATATATATATTATATTATATTAATATATTTAATATTAATATTTATATTAGTATTATTATAATTAATTATATATATATATAATAAAAATTATTCTACTATCTTTGTATAGTTATATATATATAGTTATATATAAATTATATATATTATATATGATATTAAATATAATATTAGTTATATAATAACTATATATAAAAATGATATTAAATTTTAACAAAAATGTTTTAAGCTTATATAATAATTAATATTAGATGACAATAGATGTCTGTATTTTATCCTGTTTTATATTTCATCAATGGGCAAGTGCCCTAATTCAGAAGGAAGGAGATTTAAAATCAATACAAAAATATCAAACTAACACAAAGTACGGTCAGAATGAGCTCACTAGACCGCAGGAGCTTAAATTAGGAGGTGAAGATTAAAATTGAGTAGGAGAACACTATAGAAAGATGGAGAGAAATTCCCAACAGTAAATCAGAGGTAGAGCCAGAATGAAGGTAGGCACCGCAGCGTGATAACTAGTCTGGAGTTTGCTGATATCAAGTACACAAAACTCACTGTGCGTCACTCAGCATAATACCCCTTGTGCTAGACGTAGGCGTCTTATAAGGTGGTGGCGAACGCTCGTAATAGGTGCCTGGGAGAACATTGCGCTACGAGAGAGCGAGGTATAGAAAAGAGATAAAGACAACAACAATGCGATCTTTTTGTACCGCATAAGATGGAGGGGTCAAATTGAAACATAAAAAGAAACAGGACAGTTGATAAGATCCTTTTATAGAGCATTGATACTTCGACCTATCACCTCAATAAGTACCGGGTGAGAACCTGAGCCCCCCAGAAAATGAAGAAGAAGATAAAGAGCTATTTAATTTCATGCTAATATTCATATCTCCCATACCCTTGTATAACTGGAGTACTGTGAAGAGGAAAAAAAGATTTCGAATAGCAAGTCAATGAGGTTGAAAAAGAAATAAACAAATTTGAGGCCGTTCATTAGTGAAAACGATTGTGATAGTAAGGTTATCCATATAAAGGACATTTTTTTGTTTTATTGAGTTAAGTTGCAAGGAATGTTTATTTATAATGTCCAATACTCAGGTTAATCGAAAGAACCAGAGAGTTCGAAAGAGATTTGAGAGAAAGTTAAGAAGGTGTCTTGAGAGGAGGAGATTGTAAAGTTGAGTTTAAATAGAATTGAGTTCACGATATGGTTCTATTAAATATTAATTTATATATATACGTACCTCAACCGGTAATCTTAATCTGAGCAGCGAGACATAACGCTAGAGGTAATCATTAAACGAGAGAGTGCTCATTCATATGAAGTCTAATATAAATAAAGGTAGCAGAGAATTGAAGATATAGATAGTTGAAAGAATATGAAAGTTCGAAGTTAGATTACGTGGCAAGATGATAGGAAATTATATAGCTCACATAATCTATTCGACAGTTGTATTAGTAAGATATTAGAGAATATGACAAGTGAGAATGTTCTAAGATCATTATTATATACAGGTAGTAGTGAAACAAGTAGGTATAAAAGTAAGGTAGATTAATAGTATATATTTATAATACATAGAAAACTACTGAGGAACACCATATAACATTTATAAAGTGATTAAATAAGAAGAAGGGTATCTGCCGTCCAACAACGGAGCTAGATTATTGGATCTCACGTATTTAGGTGAAGGAAAGCTAGACATAACAAGTAAGTACCAAAGAGAATGGAAGGAAACCCTAAAAGGTAAGGGGAGCTTGGAGAGCAAGTGACGCGTGCCATATATAACCCGTCAAATGCTTATTGGTATGTCAACGCGCCTACACTATACGCATAAGTCTCCCCGTAGTTTCCTAAGCAAGGCCAAGAAAAACACAATTCACTCACACTCATGAATAAGAATTGATGCTAAGTGGTATATATAGTGTGCAACAGATTTACATACGTACCTTCCGTGAGTGAAAGCCGTACTGGCGATCGCTTAGAAGAGAATGAGATGGGATATTCTCACAGATTGATCTAAGAAAATGAGAGTTGAGAAGAGCTTTCAAAAGATCTTAGATAGGATATAAGTAATGTAGTAGCTTTAGGGCGATAGTTTAAGCGTGCTTCCAACACTGCTGGGCGATAGTTAGAAGGATATAGGTTGGACATGTGCTGCTTTCCAAGCATCTTGAGGAAAGTGCTAGTTATTAGATAGACAATTAGAGGATAATATTAGTATGAACGAGGGGCGGAGAATAGCACGGAAGCACACTCCCTCTAAAATATCGAGGGAGGAATGCCATCCTAGGTAGCTACACCCGCACTTTACCTAACGTCGTAGATTTCAGGAAGCCATGCAATACCGTATCGTGAGTATGTAATATCACCAGGTACTAAAAGGCATATGAGACAACCTGAGAGGAGAAGAAGGAGGTAGAGAGGAAGGAAGGAGGTAGATAAGAAGGAAAATATAGGTATAGAGCGAAAGAGATTATGGTCCATTTTATTTTCAAGTTGGAATAATTAGCATATAGAACCATTCTGAAGCAAGAATAAGTATGAGGAAAAAGACAAGATTTACGAAGTTTGTTAAGATATAGATGTTATTTGGCAAGAGGCCAGAAAGATTTGTCTAGTAGGAGAACAAGGGGGTTAAGCGCACTTTTACGTTTATGAAAGTCCGACGCTTTGCTCGTCGAAGAGTATACCCTGCAACGAATTCTAAGCAGAATGAAAATTAGCAAGAGTGATATGGGAATGTTCTAGAATTTTATTTTCACACTCATACGATACGCACTGTTACTTAGACTGGATGGTGCCTAGAAGTAAACAAGCACGATTCGATACCATGATTATGAGGATGAGAAAAGAAAAATTTTTAGTCGAGAAGGATTAAAACCTGCTCATTACCATCTCACGTATTCAGGCTCCGACACCTATCGGCAGAAGTGAAGCGGTCACATAGAAGTACAAATGCAGTCATACTCAATTATAGTTATAGGCGTAGATAGACA
>JABUQX010056124.1:15000-22115 GCA_015478945.1 Trachelipus rathkii
AATAAAGAGACAAATGGCTGATTGAATATCACAATCAAATAATGACGAATAAAATAAACAAAAATAATATCAACATATTGACTGACAGCAGTCATATTAAAAGGCAAAATGACTGTCAGATTAGCAAACTGACAGTCAAACTATTAAACATAAGATCAAACAGTCAGGATTCAATAAGAATATAAATGTCATAATAAAGATAAGAGTTGAAATTCGACAGAAAAATAAAAAAATCAAACTTGAATTTTTTTTTTATTAAAGTTGAAGGTTTAAAACCTAGATTATCTTTATTATCTTTTTATAACAACATAAAATGTTATCGATCCTGGAAAATCTTATTCCAAAATTCTGGTTTCTGTACTTTTCTATTTTTCAGTACAGAAACCAGAATTTTGGCATCGATAAAATCTTATGTTATAAAAAGATAATAAATATAATCCGGAATTTTTCACCTTCAACTTTAATAAAACAAAAATAAAGAAAACTTTCGTCTTTCCTCTAGATATTTTGCTCGAGGGTTCTAAAATTTCTAGAATTAAGGTTCTTTTATGTTAGTACAACTCTTCAATTGTTTTGAGTTCTAGATTTTCTTACACGAGTTTTGATGAGAGAAATTTGTATTTAATATATTAATGTATTTAATATTTAATGCATTAAAACTACATTTTAAAAATAAATAAAGCTATTATAAAACCTAAAAAAAAAAATAAATATTAATTTAATTCAAAATTTCTTTAATTAATTAAAATAAATTTCCAGAATAAAATTAATTTACTTAATACTCGTATATACCGCATAGTGTGGTAATTGAGAACAATGGTAATGGATTTCTGTTATAGTATTTTGAAACTGATAGAACCTTAAGCTTAATTTTATCTTTATTACAAAATATCAATAATAATAAGTTTGACCTTCACAAATAAATGTGAATCAATTTGCATTGTTCAGTTTGCTTCAAAGAAATTTTTATAAGGAACGTTAAATGTTGTTCAGAAAATCAGTAAATCATGAACGTTTCGAAATGTTTTCCTAGATACATCAACAACAGTTGACATCCCGTTAAATTGTTTTTGCATATTAAAAATGTATTTTGGATATTGGTAAAAAAATTTTCAAGACAGTTTTTCAAATTTTTTTTTAATCTCTATCACGTTTAAATATTTTTGATAACGGTTAACACCTGCAAATAAGAATATTTCATACAACATGAATAACTTTTCCTATTTTCAAGTGGTCAGAAACAAGAATAAAAAACAAACCAGTCTGATGCTTTAAGGAACCTTTTAATAAAAATGTTTGATGAACAAGACACATTGTTATATAAAAATAATGATGACAACAGCAATGTATATAAATCCTGTTATTATGCTTTCACATGTATACGAAAAATATTATATAATTTGAGGGTAGCTGTTCAGCCGATATAAGAAAAACTGCTGAATCAGATTGATTTCAGGTACAAATGCAAGTTTTTTTGTCACATCCACAGATGCTAATAAGAATACTACATCTAAAGATGAAGATGAGAACTCGTATGTTTGATAGATGTTTACTAGGATATCGGATGTGAATGGATGCAGAGAGTAATATTAATATGTTCTTAGAGTCTAATGACACATATAATATATGCATAAAAAATTAAAATCATTATTTTCAGCTATCTATTAGCAACTTATTAGACTTATTATACATTATATATTATTATATATTTTATATTTATTTTCTATATTTGAATTTTGACGAAGTAATTATATTTTTTTAGCTTAATTATGATTAAGCTCTCCTTCATAATCTTGAAAATTTAATTTATATTGTTCTTAAATGTTCTTAATTACTCTATTTTGCGACATAAATGTTGATTCATTTAATTTTTAATTAATTTAGAAGGAAATTATTATTATTATTATTATTATTATTATTATTATTATTATTATTATTATTATTATTATTATTATTATTATTATTATTTATTTATTTTTAATTATTATTATTATTATTATTATTATTATTATTATTATTATTATTATTATTATTATTATTGTTATTGTTATTGTTATTGTTATTGTTATTGTTATTGTTATTGTTAGTTATTATTATTATTATTATTATTATTATTATTATTATTATTATTATTTTATTATTATTATTATTATTATTATTATTATTATTATTATTATTATTATATAAACCACAATAAATAATGATTTTTCTGCTTAAATATTAATTTCAATAAAAAATTTAAATTTATTTACAATGTCTAGAAATCTGTGAGGTCGAAGGACGAAAACCTTCCTTTCAGAAGCCCTTTCATGTCAAATAATTTTTATGTTGAAGTTATTTTTATTGATAATAAGTGTAAATATGTAACATTTTTGACAATAAATGATTTCAATTTAACTCAATTATTAGTATTATTATATTACAGTTAACAATAATATTAAAAATGACAATTATGATAATTAAAATTATAATTATAATTATAAATATAATTATAATTATAATTATTCTTTCTTCCTTTATATATATATATATATATATATATATATATATATATATATATATATATATATATATATATATATATATATATATATACTACCTCTCACCTGCTGCTCTTTCTTGCTATGCTATATACTGCTATTATATAAACACTTTTTTTAACTGCTTAACCTTTTTGTTTAGTTTTATTGATATTTTAAGATTTTTTGATGTGATAAAGTAAATACGATTATTAGGGGATGCTTTAATAAAAATTACCGTACTGTGGTTAAGCAGTTAAAAAAAGTGTTTAAATAATGCACCCTGGTTTGCTTTGCTGCCATACGCACTATCATGTTAATTTCATTAGTTTTTTAAATAACAATCCCCCCATTCAAATTTTAATATTACGTTATACAGATCTTCTTTTTAAAGCAAATAAAGCTAAATCCTATAACAAACTTTTGAAGGAATGCTTGGCTGGTAAAGTTATACCGAACAAATTTAATCAATGACTTTTTGTCAAGCACAGATGAATCCCCCTTCCCCATTTGGCAAGGGGAAGTTCTGAACTGTTACAATAGACAATCCAAACTTACGAAGAATAAACTATTTAGTGATTCTAGTTACGCATTCCGTAATTTGCAAATATCTCTTAGGCATAATCTTTTCTCCAACCAACTGCTGAGTCAGATTATGGATTCCGCTCATCATTTAATAAATATAAAAATTGTAACCGTGTCGAATACAAATAAAAATAGACTGAACAACATATTTAAGAATAGTGTGTGGAACGAGATGGGCAACGTTAAGTTTTTCGTTAATATTTCCCAGCATACATTATCAGCGAACCAAAAATTGGTATTAGCACTGGGTCCGTCTTTCGGAATTGAAACTAATGATAATTTGGCAGAGTTTCTTTCGAACATGGAGAGTTTTCAGAATAAAAACAATAACAAATTAAACATAAATTGCGACTTACTAAAAGGCTAAATCTTGAATGATATTGTCAATAAACCACCTCATTTACTACCGAAAGGATTTCTTTTGGCCTTGCCCCAATTGAAATTAAACCAAAACTTACACATTACAAGGGCCGACAAAGGCAATAAAATAGTTACCATGGAAAAATCTGAGTACAACAGAAAAGCTTTTGAAATACTTTCTGACCATAATGTCTATTCTCCCTTAAATAAAAACCCCCTTCCCACCTCACAAAGAACGTTCAAACAAAAATTGCAATCATTACTTAAGGACCACCAAAACCTATATAAAACGCTTTTAGTCTACCTTCCCAAAATGGCGACATTCTACGGTATCCCGAAACTCCATAAGGACAATATACCATTACGTCCTATAATTTCAAATATAAATAACGTCACGTACAAATTGGTTCAATGGTTTAAAAAGCAACTGGGAACACTCATTGGAAAAATTTCCCCCAGCCATATTAGAAATAGTCAACATTTTATCACGTCCCTTAATGAATCAAACTTCACAATAAAAACATCCCAAGTTTTGATGTCGTGTCCCTGTTTACTAATGTACCAGTCAACACAACATTGGACTGGTTGGAAAAACACATAGATGAAAATAACCTTAATTTTGACATACCCCTTCTTACTATAAAATAATTAGTTGTCCTCATAACCCAAAATAATCACTTTCAATTTAACAATAAATTTTACAAACAAAATTCGGGCCTCCCCATGGGTTCTCCCTTGTCCCCTACCCTAAGCAATATTTTTATTGAATTTTTTGCAAAGCACTTCATCTTTAATCACCCCATTTATTCTGACATTTATTGGACAAGATATGTGGACGATGTCTTTGTAGCTTTGCCCCCTGACTTAGATCCCAATGCATTATTGGAACACATCAATAACCAAATTCAATCCATCAAATTCACACTAGAATTGGCCATGAATAACACTTTACCCTTCTTGGTTATTTTAGCACACATAAAAGAAAACTCCAAACTCATTACATCAGTTTACAGAAAACCCACACATGTTGACTCCTATATTAATTGGTACTCATCTCATTCATACAACACAAAACTCAGCGCTTTATCATCACAAATTTTAAGAGCACTTAGGATATGTAGCCCCACAAAGTTGGATAACGAATTACAATATATAAAAAGTACTTTTCTTGAACTGTATTACCCAGTAAAAATATACTTTAAAGCCCTAAATAAGGCAAAAAAGTCTTTTTATAGCCAACCTCTTGACTTAAACTCTGTCTCCCCCAAAACTTATATTAATATACCTACTCATAAGTTTTATAACTACAAGAAACTGCTCCCTCCAAACATGCAACCAATTAAGAGTATAACCAATTTAAAAACTTTTCTTCATAAGCCATCCCACTTGAACACCACTCCGTCTCTGCCCATCTCGGGAGTTTACAATATTAAATGTAGCTCTTGCCCCCAAACATACATAGGGGAGTCTATGGACGTAAATAGAAGGATGTACCAACACGGTTATGATTTACAGACGGACAACTTAAATTCAGCCATAGTAAGACATAAAACTTCTTTCAACCACTTCATCAATATAAAAAATCATCAGATACTACAAAAATAATGGAAATAATTTCAAACGTAAACTCTTAGAAAGCTTTTTGATTTACAACACAAAAGGCCATCACATGAACATAATGGAAGGAGAAATAAAAATCGACCCTTTTTTGAGTAACATACTGATGACAGATAAAAAATGGAAAATCATAGCTGACAAGGTTAAAAATGAAAACCAACCAACTCCAAACACGGATCAGTGAAAAAAATTGCAAATAAAATAAAACAGTTCGTATGTGATTTAGATCGAATAAAGTCCAATAGGACTGAAATGCCTCTCTTGTAAAAGAGTCCTCCCTCCCCCCTTTTTTGTTTCGTTTTATTGATATTTTAAAACTTTTTGATGTGATAAAGTAAATTACCATTATTAGGGGTTGCTTTAATATATATATATATATATATATATATATATATATGATATATATATATGCATAAATATATATATATATATATATATAAATATATATATATATAATATATATATATATATATATATATATATATATATATATATATATATATATATATATGTATAATAATAACACTAATATATATATATATATATATATATATATAATATATATATATATATATATATATATATATATACTTTATAACCATACTCCACATATATAACATATACTAACTCATAACTATATATACACCCTCTTCTATATATTTATATATATATATATACTATATATATATATATATATATATTTGTATATGTGTGTGTGTGTGTGTGTGTGTGATATTCTTTAAATTTCATCGTGATTTCTGTTAAACTATATCCAATAAAATAGTTTTATGTTTCTATAATACTGTTTTAACCACATCTCTGCCGTTCAATTTGGTAAGAATACTTATCTAATTATCTGGAATAACTCGCTTAATTTTTTTTATCCCTCCATTCGATGCTAGAGGGGCACTTTACTCTACTATTCAAAAGTAGGTAGAAAAGATTTGGCTCTTCTAAGAGACCATGTAGCCTATTAATCTGCTTTTTTGCAGACCAGTTTTATTTTAGCCCAGAGGAAAATGCCCATGGCGCATATGAAATTCACCAAAGAAGAAGAAACAAAGCAGAAAGTACCCTCTAGATTTACGACAGATGTTCTGCTATACTCAGCTTTCGAAATCAAAAGTATTCTACATTAAGGTCGAAGGAAATGAGGGAAGTAGAGTAAAGGAGGGTGTACTAGGCATTATTAGTAGTGAACAAGAAATAATATGGGAGAAGATCAGTCTGGGATGAAAAATTTGATCAGAAAAAAAGATAAGAATGAATTGAAATAAAATTCAAGAGGACTCTCCTCGAAGAAGTGAAGTATAACCAACTAATGTGTTTAGAAGAACTGTTCATTGGAGATAAAAGTGAAGCAATAATTTTGTGAGTAGAGAGGGATTGGAGAAGGTTAGTAGAAATTAGTGATTTATAAAGTAAAAAAGTTGAAAAGTATAAAAGAAAGTAAAAAAAAATAGAAAGTTAGTAGAAATTAGTAATATATAAAGTAAAAAAGTAAAAAAGAAAGAAAAGAGCAAAAAATAAAAATAAAAGAGTAGCAAGTTGGTAAAAATTAGTGATTTATAAAGTAAAAAAGTCAAATTGTTTGGGCACATCTACCACATAAATCGAGCCCTTGGTACGTGAAAGGTACTTTATAATAGTGATGTCTCAGATAACTGCATCCCCATCCGCAAAAATTTATAGATGCATCATTATTTGGGATAAGAAGCTTTTATACCCATTTTCGAAACATTCGCAAAAATTTAAAGGTCTGTATCACATACTTGGATGTATAGATCCTGGCATCAGCATTACGTCAGCATCCGCAGATGTTAAATATTTCACATCCGTGACATTATTACTCTATACCAACTGTTACCACGGACCTTCATAAAATATTTTTTTGTTCCCGCAGACCTCTCTACATAATTCCAAACCTTCACCCCCTCCCACCACCACGGAATTCCCTTTAAATCTTTTCCCAATGAACATCAAGAATTAAATTAATTTAAAACCCTAAATTTCATAAAATATTTATTTAAAATT
>JABUQX010056125.1:0-2500 GCA_015478945.1 Trachelipus rathkii
CAGAAATCTCAAATGGAGCACACACACCTCTAAAATTATAAAGACATTAAGTGTATGAACATAGTAAAAGTAATATCTTACTTTTACTGAGGTGTTAATTCCTTGTCCACAAGGAATCCTGGGAGATTGACAGAGATGTGGTGAAGGGACAAAAATAAAAGTGGTCCACTTCACAAAATAATATAAGTGTCTGAAAATGCCTACTTTACTTATAATCTCCTAAAAAAACATGATTAGCAGAGTGGGAAGAAATTTATGATTATAAATAATAATAAAGACATAAATGGAAATACACTATAAATATTAGTGATGCACATTTCAGAGCATAACCGGGGTAGAAGTAGGAGCTACTGCAGCAACCCCTACAGTGTGTTGAAAGAAGAATGATAGTGAGGAATACTTGGTTCAAAAAAAGTGAAAATCATAAGTATACATGGAAGAGTGAGATAGCGGGGGGGAGGGCGGTACTGGATTATGTGTGTGTAAATGGGAAGGATAGAGGCAGATTACTAATGTAAATGTATTTAGAGGGGCGGGGAGGGGATATCGGATCACTATTTGGTGGTTGCTAGGATAAGGGTGGGAGGAGAGGTGACGGTTAGGGAAAGGGGAGAAAAGAGGAGAGTAGAAGTGATAAAGGTGGAAAAATTGGAGGAGACAGTGTGTAAGAGGGAGTTTAGGAGAGGTATGGAGGATAGGTGGAGGGACGTGAGAGGGACCGGGAATTGGGAGGTGGAGGGGGAGTGGAAGAGTTTTAAAGAGGCAGTATGTGAAGAGGCTAGAAGGGTATGTGGAGTAAAGGGTGGGTGCAAGAAGAAGGAAAGGGATGAATGGTGGAGTGCGTGATGGTGAAGGTGGGAAAAAGGAAGCTTATGTGAAATGGTTGGGGAGTAGGAGAGAGGAAAGCTGGGAGGAATATAGAGGGGTTATTAAAGTGGAAGCAAAGAGGGCGGTGGAGAGGACGAAGAGAAGAGCATTAAGATGAATGGTTAGAAAAGTGACGGAAATATTTTTGAATCCGGGGAGCAAGATGTTCTTGGAAAGTAAGTAAATAAAAAAAGAAGAAAAGGAGGGTTTGGGTGGACGAGGATAGTGGAAGATGTATGTGGAGTGATAAGGAGAGGGATAGGGTGAGGAAGAGGTGGGGGAGTTATTTGTTATGTTGGTTATCTGAATGCAGTGGTGTGGGGAGGGGAGAAGATTTGCAAAGTGGGATGCATAATTGGGAGGGCAGGGGGCTAGGATGATTATTCATGGAGGAAATCTTATATCAGGGTCCTTGAATTAAAGAAAAACAGGAAGTCCGCAGGGTCATGGACTGGGTGTCTGAGAATGGAACATTTTCTAAAGGAGGTGTATGAGGAGCCGTACGGCGCGAAGTGGGCTCTGTATACCGTTATATAAGCTTGTAGAAAGTCTGGAGGATTTGGTTGGGTGACCAGAGATTGGGAGGATGAGTTTGGTTATACAGGGTTAACAGCGTATAGGATTGATTGTGGGAAATTATAGAGGTATATGTCTTTTAAGTGGTGGCTAGGGAAGTGTATGGGAGAATACTGATTGAGAGAGTGAGAGGGTTAACGGAGGGGAGAATGGGGGAAGAACTGTGAGGATAAGGAGGGAAGAGGGTGTGGTGGACCAAGTGTTTAACACTAAAAGATGCTTGTGGATGAAGAAAGTATATGAGAGGAAAGGAGAGCTGTAGTGGCTGATTGTTTAGTTTATTGAGAAAAGCATTGTTATTTAGCAGGGCTGAGAGGGGTGGATATTTTCGTGTGGAAGGTTATGGAACTGGATGCGTGAGGCGGGCGGGCGTAAAAGTTAACGGTAACGAACACGCGCATTATCTCATCAGGGCTTTTATAGGAATGAGTAGAATGTGTGTGAGAGTGTTGGGAGGGGAGAGTGAGATGTTTGGGGTGGTGAGAGTTGAGGCAGGGGTGTGTAATGTCGCCGTGGCTATTCAATTTGGTTATTATGGAGAGTGGTTGCAGAGGAATGGTGAGGGAGGGGAGGGGGGTGGAATTGATGAATGGGAATGTTAGAAGGGAAGTGAACATGATACTGTTTGCGACGATACTGCCCTAGTGGCGAAGAACGCTGAAGGGCTGAGGTATTTGGTGAGGGAGTTTGAGAGAATGTGTGGACAAAAGGGGCTTAAAATAAATCCAGGTAAGAGTAAAGTGTTAGTGTTTGAGGAGGAGAAAAGAGAGGAGGGGGAGGGGTTAGAGGTTAGAGTAGGGGGTGTAGTATTGGAAGAAGTAAAGATTTTTAGATATTTAGGGATGGATTTGGGTAAGGGGGGAGGGATGAAGGAGGAGATAGAACATAGAGTGGGAGAAGGAATGAGAGCTTTGAGTGGTCTGAGAGAATTATGGAAAGGGGGGGATTTATCACAGAAAGTTAAGATAAGTATGTTTGAAAAAATTTGTGTACAATCGGTGTTGTATGGGTGTGAAACGTGGGGGTTGAATGCCAGGTCCAGGAAGAAGTTGGAAGT
>JABUQX010056125.1:10000-38482 GCA_015478945.1 Trachelipus rathkii
TGGGAGGGATCAGATGCCAATAGTATGTTGAGTTTTCTAAAGGAAGACTGACCCATTGCTGGTGGAACTCTATGACTTTCTGATACCTAGAATAGGACTTTTTCAAGAAATAAAAGAACATTAGGTATATTGATCCAGGTGCCAGAGTGGTGATATCGTGGATAGAGATAGATAGAGAGGGTGATTCTACAAATGAATGTGATTGTGCATGTGGAGTTTTTAAATGATATATATGGGACTTAGAAGGTCAGAAGAATTAATAATTGGAGACTCTATGATACGAGATTAATTCAGAAGATAAAAGCTAGTGGAAGAAGGTGCATGATTTCTGGGATTTTACCTAGGTTGGATGCAGGTCAGGAATGGGGAGTAGGGCTTTAGTAGGTGTAAATGAAGGGTTAGGAAATTATGCATTCAGAAAATATTAGGTTTTTAGATTTGTGGAGAATTTCTGGATAAAAATCTTTGGATAAAGATGGAGTTCACTTGAGTCGTAAGGTGTTGGGCTTTTCAGTACCAGTTTGGAGACTTGTTTAGCAGAAAACTAGGTAAATAGATATGAATAATAACAATGGTAACTATAATAGTGGGGAGATAAATAAAGCTAGTGTTGTTACAGGTTCAAATAATGATGATGATAATAAAAAATAACAACATCAAAATAATCATTTTTACCCTAAATAATAGCCTTAGAAATAAAGATGAGGCTGATTAGTTATACCATAGGAATCTAGACATTATTTGCACTAACTGAGGCATGGGCTAATGAAGAATTATATAGAGACTCCTTTCAAGAAGAATATGAAATGAACAGATATTCACTTTTATTTATACCAGCGTGAGGAAGAAGGGGTGGCGTTATTGGCGCTTTATGTTGGCAATATTCAATCTGTATTAATGAGTGACTTTAAAATGAATCATGATCATGATATTGAATCGGTGTGGGGTGGGTAGATAATGTTTTAAAAAAAAAATCATACAGAATAAGGGCATTTATAGACCTCCTGGTCAGAGTCAAGAATTAGATATGGAAATTGTGAAAGAAATAGAGACAGCATGCCACAGTAAAGAAAAAGGTATAGTCATAATGGGTGATTTTAATTTTCCGGGCATTCATTGGGATTCCTTGTCCTAATATGAAGGCCACTGAAAATGGTTCTGCATTCTTCATAAATTGGCTACATCTCTGATACTTTTGACCCAGATGGTCCAAAAACCCACAAGATACGATGCACCACTAGACTTCAATAATAGTAACTAACGATGATGAAGTATGGTGGATGAAGTTAGAGTTGAAATTTGGGACGAATTGACCATAATATTTTTAGATTTAGCATGAATGTTATATCTGGGCCCAAATTTCAAGTTAATAAGGAAAAGGTCTTAGATTTCCAAAATGGCGATTTTACCAAATTTCGAGACATGATTGGTACAACTAACTAGGATAAAAAGAGTTTAAAGACAAAAATTGTTTTTATCATGTGGGAACATTTTTAAGCAAATTTTAATGAATATGTATTCAGTCAGTATGTTTAAAGATAAACCCATTAGGGTGGCAAAGAAAAAACCTGTTTGGTGGATAAGAGAGGAAATTAATGAAAAGCGTAGATGTTTTTAAATATTCAAAGGGTAGTAATAGGGAAGATGATTTAGAAGATTATAGGAAGAATAGAAATGAACTTAACCAATCAATAAGAAGGGAAAGAGAATTAATTTACCAAGGAATAGTAATAAGAATCTGAAGTTTTTAGCTTTTTATAAATTTAAAAGTAAAGAATGGAGTAATTAGTTGCAATTAAAATTGATGAAAGGGAGATAGTGGGAGTTCAGATAAGGGGAAATGGTCAACATTTTCAATGCTTATTTTGCTTCAGTGTTTACTGAGGAAAGATTAGAAAATAGTTTGGAGACTAATAGTTCTTGTATGCATGTAACAAATAGACTTACAAGAATTTGAATTTGATGTAAAGGATATAAATAAAAAACGTTTATTAGATCATATTGACCCAAGTAAAGCTGCACGAGGTCCTGATGGTATATAGTAGAATTCTAATCTGAAGGGGGGTAGTACCAGCATTGCAAAGGCACTGTATTGATTTTTAGATCTGCCAACATTTGGTGAGTACCAAGACTGTTGGAAGAAATGTGGTTTTATGTTTGCCTCTATTTACTAAGAAAGGTAGTAAGGAAGATTTAGTAAATTATAGAAAAAACATCTCTGGTTGTAAAGGTTCTGAAAAAGTTAATGAAAGGTCATATAGAAATATTTAGAAGATAACAAGGTATTGTGACTCCCAGCACGGTTTCAGAAAGGGTAGGTCATCAGACAAACCCTTTTAAATTTATGGAATACATTACCGACTCGACCGAGGGAATCCAGTTGATATTATTATATTTGGACTTTTGGTAAACTTTGATAGGAGTTCCCCATAGGCTGATGAAAAAGGAGATTGTACAATGTGAGATAGGTGGAGTGGTATGGTTGGATTAAGAGTGGTTGCGAAAATAGAAAAGTGTGTACAACTAAATGGGAATAAATCATCATGGGAGAAATAGTGAAGAGTGGTGTCCCACAGGGGTCAGGGGCCCACTATTGTTCCTCATATATATAAATGATTTTGTAGGGGACTTAAATGCAAGGTTTCTAAGTTTGCAGATGATAAAGTGGCCACCTCAGTTAGGAATAGTGAAGGATGCATAAAGATTCAGAATGTTGAGAAACTTCTTGGGTGGGCAGATAGGTGGCAAGTGGCAAATGAATTTTTAATAGTAAAAAGTGTAAAGGTTCTTCACCTAGGTAGGCTAGGTTACTCAAATAAAAAGTTTTTAACTACGATATGAATACAAGGGCGTAAGCTGTGGACCAGGAGGTGGTGTGATTATAACCAGTAATTTGAAAGTACTAATTGGTGTTTGGAAGCTAGAAATAAAGCTAATAAAGATGCTTTGGGCATAATAAATCGCAATGTTGTTTAAAGAGCAAGGCAAAGAAGTAATAAGTATGTATAATAGCTATGTTAGGCCAGTAATAGGGTATTGTTGTGCACAAGTTTGGGCCCTTATTTAAGAAAAGACTTAGATATGCTAGAGAGAGTGCAAATTAGAGCAACAAGGATGATTTCTGGGTTTGAGGGTGGAAACTATGAGGAGAGGCTGAATGAGTTAGAAATTTTTTTCTGTAGAAAGACGATTTCTCAGAGGAGGACATGATAAAGTCTACAAAATATTTACATCTAGTGATACAGAGACCAATAAATTTTTTCATGGTAGAACATGGACAGGGTGACCAGGGACGCGTAAGAAAATTCAAGAGAAAGCATGCGGGTCTTGATAAAAAGAAAGCATGCATTGCAGTATAGGGTTGTTAAATTTTGGAATAGTCTGCCAGGAGGTTGTCGAGTGACTTGATGCAACATTTAAGAAAGGGTTGGAAATTAGTTTATGGATGGGTTGGGTATCATATAATATAATGAGGAAGTCAAATTGGCAGGTTTTTAGTTATAGTAGTTATTATTAATGTTAGATGGCATGTGACCATAACTTAGTTAACATGTGGATGGTGGATGGTTTGGTTATCATATTTATATATCATTTATAGTAGCTAGCAAATTGGTGGATTTGTAGTTACAACAAATTGACAAACCCTAGGGAGGGTGCTGTGTGGATTTGCATGAGCATGTTGGGCAGTTGAGACTATTTACTCTAGATGAGCCATGTGGCTTTTTACCGTCTCTATATTCTTAATGTCTTAAAAATCGTTCGATTATGCCCGACATTCGTGCTATAACTGGATTAGCATTTCTTATCGAGCGTTAGCACAAATGCAAAATGGAAAACGGCTTTATTTGAAGTTTTTTTTTACGCATTTGAATTTTTGAGTTAATATTTTCACTATAAATATTAATAGTAACGCTCTGAAAATCATTACAACTTGGCTTTTTTCTAGGGATGCCGCAAGAGGACCGATATATATCGATATTGATATTTTTTCCGATAGTATCGAAAAGATATCGATGATATTTTTTCAGCCGATATATTAACATATCGATATTTTATCATCAGTATCGAATCAACAATATTTTATTTTTTACTTCTAAAAATTTTGAGCAGTTTTCTTTTTTCATAAAATAACATTTTAGGAAAATATGTGTATTTTTCAGGTGCGCTTGGATGATGGGGACATCAGGAAGAGGAGGTAAAAATAGTATTACATAATAAATGTAAATGAGACATATATATTGCCGCATAATACCACACTAATTACCAAGAGCATATGAAAATTATAGCAAATATAGATATATCACATGTAATCATTGGTTTTTGATAGAAATATTAATATTCCTACCTAAGTGATTGAAATTTTCTCATTACAGTTAGTACCGTCACCAGATTTTGTGTCTCTTTTTAGCATCTAACAATAGTAGGTCATCATGTTTGCTTTCAATCTTCATTTGTTTCATAGATATATATCTTGATGGAACCTTTCGATCTGCTCCTTGGATACTGCTCCAAGGTTTTCAGGAAAGTACTGTAGATGTGAGTTAAAAAAAAAAATGTAATTTAACATTCATGTTGCAACCAAGATCTTTAAACTTTTCAAGCATATTAATTATTTACTAATGTTTTGTAATTTGGGTCTTTCATATTCCCGAAGAATCCTTCAATTACAGTTTTCATGGCTTTCCATGCCTGGGCTAATTCGTATGTTGTCATTGTAGTTTCAAAATTAGGATCACATATCAACTTTTTAATTTGAGGTCCAACAAATATTCCTTCTTTAACTTTGGCAATAATAGAAGGAAATTTGTTACGCATATACGGCATATTTGTCGATACTGTACTGTAACTAGTGAGGATATATTCAACCACCTCACAAGGATAGCGTAGTTCCATAACCTCCTAAGTTTCCTGATCACAAACTGGTATAATAATGAAAATTAATTTAGGTTAAGTTAAGTTATGTACCTCGGTAGTCACAGTACAGTATCTACAAATATGCCCACATATACTTTAAAAAAGGACTTTCTTTGTCCAGGGCTTTTACGAATTGCATCATAATGTCTAATTTAATATGAAGTGGAGGGAGTGTAGCGTTTTCGGGATTGATAAGCAGTTTGTGTGGGAAATTTATGGAACCAGTTGAAATGTTTTTCCTCCATGGATGGACGCTCTTTCCAGTATTTTTTGCAATCACGACTGTCCCATTCACACAAGAAACATATGGATATTTGATGTATTCTAATTGTAGTTCGAGTACCGTGCCAATAACTTTCAAATCTCCTCACATAAGCCATCCATACCACTTTCTTTAATAACAATTCAATATTCTCGTACGTTTCTGTTAAATGAACAGTGTGTTACAGGGATAACCATCTCTTAGAAGAATTAATAAATAAATAATCGCCACTCTGATGGCTGATATGCGTTATTCCAAAATATGTCGTTAGTTTATCTACATTATTGCAGTACCAAAATCCCATCTCTTCATCAATAATAAAGGTTTGCTTTTCAATCGCGAGCCAAGAAGTTCAGCTTTGTCTTTTGGCAAATATAAATCTCGAACTAAGTCATTCAGCTCTTTTCTTTAATAATCCTGGGATGCCATCCCTTACCTCGGGAATATAAACATCGCTGTCATCACTACTTTCACCTACAATTAGTTCATTGTCCGGGTCAAGATATACCTCTATTGCAGTGAAACAGGTAGCTGTTCATTATGGGGTACAGGTCTTACTGGAAAAGGTAGGTTGGAATATATTATACTGTCCTTAATTTTTAAAAGTTTCAAAACACATACCTTATGAGGTCTCATGGTTAAAACGAAAATCTTTTTTGAGTCAGCGTCAAAAATACCCTAATTTTGAATAAATTAATTATCTCAAAATAACCCCCTTAAATATATATATAAATATACTATATATATATAACCATATATATATATATATATACTTTATGCTCTTCACGCTATACTATATATATATATATATATATATATATATATACTGCTGCTGCTGCTGCTCTTATATATATATAAACGATAAGGAATGGAAGCCCAGAACCGATGGATTGGTGATGAATTATACAAGACTGGAGAAGGATTGGAAGTATGGCTACTAGAACTATTGAATGGTATGGGACAAAGAGAGAAATACCTGACAGAGATCTCACTGTTTAGTGGTGATTTTGCCCTAAAGAAGAAAGGAGATAAGGGTAACAACTTAGAGGGGATAGCTTTTACTGGTGTTGCAAGCAAATATACCAGAGAATATTGGAAAGGAGACTAAGAATCAAGGTTGAAGATAAACTAAACTGGGAAGATGGCTCAGGCGGAAAAAGTACAATGGAACCAATCTTCTAAAAATGATGATATAGAAAACAATAGAATGGAATAAAGGGAGGAGAAGATGTGGCGTTTGTGAGGACTTTGAGAAAAAGGAGCCTTTGATAAGGATTAATAAGAAAATCTATGGCAACGGACGAGGAACCAAAGAGTATGAAATTTACCACAAAAAACCACAAAAGCTATAAAAAGGAGTACATACTACTGCGGTACAAAGAAATAAGATAAGGAGAGAAGTAAGAGAGGAGGATGATTTGAGGTGAGTTCAGGAGTGAGAACAGGGCAGTGCTCTCACCCCTGCTATTCATATTATACATGGACTACGGACTAAAGAGAATATGTAGAGAGGTGGACAATGAGCACACACTACTATACGCAGATGATGTAGCATTGATAGGATGCGAGGGGACGGATCTGCAGAAAATGTTGAACAGATGGGGTGCCTAAATGGGAGAAATCGGTATGAAGATGAATACGGAGAAGACGGAGGTAATGAGAATAGCACAGAGTTGAACATCAATACAGAAGGAAGAGGACTACAGCAGGTGGATAAATTCAAATGCTTGGTAGAGATGATGGAAGGGAGAGGAGGTCAGGGAGGGGAGATAAGCGAGAGGATAAAGAAGGTCTCTCAAAACGTAGGAGCATTATACCCAGTACTGAAAGAAACATCTATATCACATGCAAGAAAGTGAGAAAAATGATGATGCCACAAATAATCTCACCTGAACCATTACTAATTGTACACATCGGAATGCTGGGCACAGAACACAACACAAATGAGAGAAGAGTGGAAGCGGCGGAGATGAGGGTGCTGAGATTGATTGAGGGAGTTACCTCGAGAGATAGGCGGAGAATTGAGGAAATACGGAGAGAGCTGAGAATTGGATCTATAACTAAATATATACAACAGAATCAACTGAGATGGTATGGGCACCTCAAGAGAATGGAAGAGAATTTAACCAAGAAGGATGCTGGAATGGACGCCAGTGGAGCCACGGGCAAGAATAAAGAAAAAGATGGAAGGACACTTCAGGAAGATGCATTGAATGTCCAGAGGAGTGTCTATGAGGTGGATGGCTGGAGGAGGGAGGGAAGAATGTACACGGAGCTAAGCCACTGGAGGGAGGTTCTGCAGAGGCGACACCTGACAGGTCAATGGATCTACCGGAGGGGATGGTGAATAAGGTGAAAATATATATATATATATATATATATATATATATATGCTATATATATATAACGCGCTGCTCTTTAACTGCTATATATATATATATATATATATATACCTTATATATATAACTTATAATATATATATATAACATATATATATATATATATATATACTTTGTATATATATATATATATGCTGCTGTGTTAATTAATTCTGCCATATTACGCCGTTATTGCGAGGTGCTGCTGTATATATATATATACTATTTGCTATGCTATATATATATATATATATATATATATATATATATATCTTATATATATATATATATATATATGTATATATATATATATAGTAGAAATCAAGCAATAAGACGCTAAGTTTAGTAGATATCAATATAGGAGGCCTGAAGCCTGAGATATTAACTGCAAATATATCCAAAGTTCTTAATAAATTTTCACATAATATATATATATATATATGTTTTCATATATATATATAGCGCCAATACATTATAATATATATATGTAGCTATATATATATATTTATATATATAAATATATATATATATATGTATATGCTGCTCTTAACCCATAACATATGTATGCTATATGTAACATATATGCTATGCTAACATATAGCCAGCAACCTTATGCTGCTGTACTGCTGCCCAGCCAGCCAGCAACCAGCAGCGCATATGTGCCAACCTTAGCAGCATAGTATATATGCCAGCCTTATATGCGCTGCTGCTCTTCTTTCTGCTACTCTGCTACATATATATATATAAAAAGAGAAACCATCGAAAAGATATTACCAAAGTTGGGTGTTTTTGAGAGGGGAGATGTGAAGTTTAGTTTAAGTTGAATTTCACAAGGTTGAGGTCACCCAACTGGGATATCCCATCAAGACCACCAAGAATTGAATCGGAAAGCTGAAGTCGAAAAGCAACTCTATAAGCGAAAGAGGGAGCAGATTTGAAGTGAGTGGAAGAATGGAGAGTTGAGTCATCGGCATAAGAATGAGCAGCTGAGAAGATCGTTAATAAAAAGTAAGAATAAAGTTGGAGATAAAACAAAACCTTGAGGAACACCACAGTTAACAGGAAAGAAAGAAGAGGTCACTCCATCATCTGGTGCCGATATGAAACGATCTGAGAGAAAACTAGACAAAAGGGAGCTAAGAGAGCAGTGACGCATACTATACCCGATCAAAGGCTTTGAATATGTCAAGCGCCACAACAAATGACTCCCCATAGTCCTTAAGGACAGAAGTTCATAAATCACGGTGATAGGAAGAATGTTTCAGTGAAGCACCAAACGTCGAAGAAACCATACTGGTGATCTGAAAGGAGGGAATGAGATTCCAGATGATCCAGGAAATGAGAGTTGAGGAGAGTTTCAAAGATTTTAGATTGAAAACAAGTAAGAGCTATAGGACGATAGTTAAAAGGATCAGAGCGGCTACCCTTATTCGGGATCGGTTGAAGATATTCGCCCTTCCAATACTGAGGGAAAGTGTAAGATCTAAGGCAAAGAGAGTAGGGTAGAACGAGGGCAGGTGCTAGCTCGGAAGCACACACCTTCAAAACACGAGGAGGAATGCCGTCCGGGCAAATAGCCTTCGTAACATTCATAGATCTCAGGATCTCATGCACCTGATTATATGATTTCACGGGAGGAGTCATAGGATACCTAAGAGAAGAAAGAGTAGGAGGGCCGGGTTGCCAAAATTGTCCAATGGTGGAATTAGATGAAAAAAAGGTAGGCAAAGGGATTAGCCTCTTCAGAAGGAATATTAGCTACAGATCCATCAGAGCGAATAAGAGGAGGAAAGGCAGATTTACAGAAGTTATTAGAGATGTTTTTGGCAAGGGACCAGAAATTTTTATCAGTAAGAGAACAAGGTCAGCGCACTTCCTTTTGGTAAAAGAATGCTTAGCCTGACGAATAATATCCCTGCAATGATTCTCGCGAGTTGACGAAAATTAGCAAGAGTGATAGGAGAGTTTTACCATATCCTATAGGCATTGTCTCTATCCTGAAGAGCACGAGAATTGAACTCATCAAACCACAGATTATGAGGGGAAAAATATTTAGAAGATGGAATGAACCTGCTCATTTCCTCAGAGATTACGGCCTCTAACTTTCTCAGCAATCACCGAGGCTCCCTTCGAGTCAAAACAGGATTCATACCAAGGGTAGGTAGCAAAGAAGCGAAACAATGCCTCCCAACTAGCCCGATTAAAGTGGCAGAAAGTACGTTTAGGGCATGGTGGAGCTGCTGAAGAAAGTGTTATAATTAAGAGCTACAAGATTGTGGTCAGAGTTACCGATAGAGGAAAAATTGAGTATTTGTAGCAAGAACGAGAAGTGGTTAAGCATAGATAAAGTGTTCAAGAATTAGTTAGGATGATCTGTGATGCGTGTATAGGTTCCTTAATCAGCTGTTCCAGATCGTTGAGAATACTGAATGCTTTGGTCTCCTTCCTTCCTGTATCTGTACGAAAGGAGCCCAACCACTCAGTGGTGTACATTGAAATCCCCTTAAGTTTTAACACCATTAGTAGTAAAGAGAGATTGAAGAGGAACATTTTATTAAATAATATTTTGCATCTCTCTCAATTTGGTTTCGGAGAGAATAGATCTTGTCAGACGAATCTTTTGGAATTGATGGAGTATATTAATGGTTGTGTTGACAAAAGGGGAGCTGGTTTATGTTACTTATTTACATGTTAGCAAAGCATTTAATAAAGTCCCCCATGGATGCTCTTAAAGGCAGGCAGATGCACAAATTCTCACACTATGGAATAAAGATGGGCAAAATCGTTCATGACTCAGAACGACGAGTCACCGAAGATATGCTAAAAACTTAGATCAAGTAATCCCTATTCTCTCTTTTTATTTTCAGCTACTCTTAATTTTAAACAAATAAATGGAAAAATCGCATAAAAAAAAAAAGATCGTTCGCTAAATAATAATGCGAAACGTCAACAATATTAAAACCTTTTGGTTGGAGTGATAAGTAGAAAATGAATCCCCACACCAAAAGTGTAAGGGGTTTTACATTGGTAACTCAAATAAGGAATTTAATATATGACACACACAACGTTTGCAAAAGAAAAAAATAATAATTCGGATGTGTTTGGTACCATTAGCAGTAATGAGGAAGTATGAGAGCAATGTTTAAGACGTATAGTAGCAAAGGTAACAAAATGTTAGGTAACAAATAGCAATGCTGCTGAGAAGAACAAAGGGCAGGAAATGAAGAACTCTGAAAAGTAATGTTAGGTCGTTCATTGAATATATAAGCGTAAATTTGAAGTACCTAAGAAAAGTTCATAGATGTGCTAAAATGCAATAAAGCGTAAAGTTACAAGAATGATTTGTGGTTTTGAAAATAAAGTTGGACGACATTTAAACCGACAAGTTTTTTGCGTTAAGATTTATTAGAGGGAAAAATGATCAAAGTTTATAAAATTTTCTCGTCCTTCGACTCTGTTGAGGAGTAACTCTAAAATTGAGAAGTCTTTCTGTATATAAGCGTGATTAATTTGGGTCCAAAAATAATTAGTTTGAATCGCTTGTAAAAATAAGGTTAAAATTAAGTATCCAATTTTTCATTTTTAATTCTATTTCATTAATCTTTAATTTAATTATCTTTATTTAAGACAATTTAATTTGTTAGAATAAAAACCATTTAATATAGAATTTTATTAATCCTAATTTTAATTTTAATAAATAAATTAAAACCAAATTTAAAACAATATCAATTTTTTTTTGGGCACAATACTAATTCCCTTTCATCTCTAATTCTTCATTATTTACTCTGATGTTTTCTGCAAGCGTCATTTATTTCATGTTTGATTGTGCCCAAGTATATTTATTTTAAAAATTAAAATAATATCTTAAAGGAATTATAAATGCAAATATAATATTAATAGCTTTTTTATGTTTGTGTTTATTCAAAAAATATCTCATTTCATTTTCTAGTAAATATTAACAAAGTTTAGCTACTAGCTTTTATGCTTTAACATGATTACAATTTACAAGAAAATTCTTTAACTAGTACAATATAAAGAATAATAAATAATGAAAGAAGAGACCTCAATTAATCAGCTGAAAAGACAAAATAAAAAAAAACGCTATCATTATAACATCACATAATAATAATATACCCTTTAAGATAAAGAAAATATCAAACTTCAATACTGCAAATTCAAAAATTCTCAAATTCTGATGCAAAAACATTAAACTTTCATTAGTATCTGGCGAGAGCCTGTTTCTTTTTGGGGGTGTATACATCCTACCTACACTAAAATACGCTCTCTCTCGACTGATTGAGGGAGGGGCTGATAAATATTGCTTGCAAGCACTGAATAATAATGGAAACCTGGCCCACTTTCATGCCACCACATGAAGGATTCTCTTCTGAAGGTAGCATCTCCATTTTCGTAGGACCTCATCTCCTCTTTCACAGATTGCAAATTTGAATTGTCTTTGCTCCTTGATGACTGTCTCTTCAGTTTTTTTCGATGAGGTTCCTTGGTGTGATTCCCTTTGAAGTAATGAGAATGTCAATGCACATTTCGAACCATGAACTTATCAATAGTCTACATAGTATCAAAATCCACTCATAATCTCCAGTAGGTTTATTTGCTGAAAGCCACCATCGTCACTATCCGTGCTGTTGCCAAGGGTTGCTGATAAGGCGACTTCCGCTTCTGTGAATCTTTGTTTTTTTTTTTTTTTGTCACGCGAGAAGCTCCTCGGTTATGCTATTTAAATGCATTCTACAAGTGGATCACCGTCGAAGAAAATGTTCTTATTGTGGGGTTTCAGCTAGCTTAAGAAACTCACCTAATTAGAGCTTCTTTATATCGAACTAGGTTTAGTAACACTGGTACAGACAGTAAAATGTGCCCTTCACATGAAAATACTGTTTCTTGTATAATTCATTGCGTAGAAAAAACAGATCTGTGCTTATTATTTTGTCAAACGGTATCCAAATTGGTGGAATTCGAGCGCATTTGGCAAACTACACCATTTCCCATGTTTCTTTGTTAAGAGAATGTTTCCTCCCGACTGCTTTTGTATGTTGTTCAGTATGGTTTGAATATTGTGAGATGTACTAGTGTTGTAATGAGAGAAGACGTGTAATATATATATAGTATAATATATATATACTATATATAATATATATATATAATATAATAATATATACTATATATATATATATATATATATATATATATATTACATTATATATATATATATACATATATTATATAATATTATATATTATATATATAATATATATATATTATTTATATATAATATATATATTATATATATGATATTATATATATATTATATATATATATATATAATATATATTATGATATATATATTATTATATATATAATTCATTCAAATGTTAGAATCGAAATTATAATATTGCTATAACATAATAATAGGAAATAATTTATAACAAAAGTTATTATATGCTGTCAAGTTCATTATAATGCCACGTCAGTGTAAAACCCAACCTATTTTGTTATGTGTGGGGAGAACTTACATTTAAGACGCAACAATGTAGCTTGTCACATTAGTTAGAAAGACTTATGAATTGTACTTTGGATGTAAAGATGGGGACCAGGATAAGTCCTGGGCTCCACATGTATGCTGTAATTCATGTTCCAGGAATCTGAAGAAACTGTTAAAAGGAAAAATGTACGCCGTGTGAAATTGCTGCTACCTTAGATTTGCGATCAAACACGAAACCAAATCACCAGCAACATCTAATGCATGTTCACATCATAAAATCTACCACAGGACAAGCTTTAATAACGATCTTTACGAAGATCTAAGCTCTCACAACAGAACCAGAATTGCTGGCTTCTAGGACTTCATGGCTGGAATCTATAGAGAAAGGTGTAACCTTTAGTTCATATTAGAGGCAGACAATGAGACAGTTTTGGCAACTATTTTGCGCAAGAAAGATGGCATTGTATATTTGCTGTGAATGTGAACTAGCCATTGGGTACATGGCAGCCATAAACAAGCAGAGTGGCACCTGTTTATTGATTCTTATAAACGGAATCTCAAGGCAGTGCTACTCCATGTAGGCAATGTTTTTCCGTCTGTTCCTGTATCATATACTACAAATACAAAGGAAACGTACGAAGTTCTATACTTAACCTATTTGAGTACACAACATTTAAATGGCACATTTGTGGGAACCTGAAGGTCATTAGACTATTAACAGGCTTGAAACAGGATACACAAAATTCTGCTGCTTCCTCTGCAAATGGTACAGCCGCGACAGAAAAAATCACTACATTCGGGGAAAAGTGGCCTCAAAGACATGATTTCAATCACGGGACCAAAAACATATCACATAAACCACTTGTGAATCCGCTGTTTGTCTTTCTTCCACCTTTGCACATTTAATCTTGGTTAGATGAAAATATGTGTAAAAGCTCTTGACAAAGAAGGTGTGGCATTCTTGCATCTCAGGAACAAATTCACAAATTTAAGTGAGACAAAGATAAAAGAAGGGGTTTTTATTGGCCCCCAAATTAAAGCAGTCTTCCGAGATGGAGAGTTCGAAAGGAAACTGTCAGAAGGACAAAAAGCGGCCTCTGGCTAGCATTCAAATCAGTGTGCTCAGGTTTCCTTGGAAATGAGAAAGCTAAAAAAACTATGAATATCTTGTACGCCACATGGTAGATTGCTTTCGTGATATAGGTTGCAATATGTCTTTAAAACTACACTTTATGGACTCAAATCTGGACTTCTTTCCACCCAACCTTGGCGCAATTAGTTATGAGCATGGTGAAAGGTTTCACCAGTACATATCTATGTTTGAAATGAAAGTATGCTTTAATATTGCTGGTCTCTTATCAGGGACACACCAACAGATGCCTACAAGAGGAAACCACCAAAAAAATCATTTTAGTGTGTGCTTGCTATAATAATCAAGACACTGTTACAATTCAATGTAACCAATATGTTTAAATATAAGGAGTGTCTACAAACCCCCCCCCCCAAAAAAACCCCCGGCGTGATGGAGCTTTTTTGCTTTCATAAATGTAACAAGCACCTTTTGTTTATAAAGAATCACATGTTTTCATGTAAAGGACAGAAAAAAAATAATTTATTGTGCAGTGAATTATTGAATCTAAAAGTTTCTTATAATTCTTCACCCAAAAAGTAAGAAATATCGGCCATATTAACCAATACCGATACCCAAAAAAATGGACGGTATTTTTTTTTTTTTTTTTTTTTTATTTCTTTATTTTTTTTTTTTTTTTTTTTTTTTTTTTTTTTTTTTTTATTTTTTTTTTATTTTTTTTTTTTTTTTTTATTTTTTTTTTTTTTTTTTATTTTTTTTTTTTTTTTTTTTTTTTTTTTTTTTTTTTTTTTTTTTTTTTTTTTTTTTTTTTTTTTTTTTTTTTTTTTTTTTTTTTTTGTTTTTTTTTTTTCTTTTTTTTTTTTTCTTTTTTTTTTTTTTTTTTTTTTTTTTTTTTTTTATATGTCGTCTAATCCGAAGTTACTATCGGTACATTTCCCGTTACTTTCAGGTCTTCGTGTACTTGATAGCGTCTTCTTCATATTGGTAAAGAAGACACATTTATGGCCAATCTACCCTACAAACTATTCTCGTTCCGTCCAGATTTCGGAGTGCTGGCGATCGACGATATCAATAGGGAGTGATAAATTAGCGTCTTATTTCCGTTTGCAATGGTTTCTTTATACAATTTTTATTTTAGTTTGATTTCTTTTATTTCTAATGTGCCAGTTCAATGCATCTTTAAGAATGTGTCTTTTTAATATTTTTTCCTCGATTCACATTCATCCAGCTGCTACTCAAACAGTTTAAATAATTTCGGATTTTTTTTTTCACCTTTGCTTAACTTTCTAGGGTTACCATTCATGGAGGCCCAAACTCGGTCCTCAGATGCTATGTGTTTCCGGGTAGGTCTCTTAACATCCGAGAACCATTTCAATATTCTGGCGCGCTGTCTCATTATAATGTGAACTCATTTCTGAAAGTAGTCACTTCCAACGGTAGTCTATCTAAATGCACGTTGGTAGCTTTTTTAATTACTCCATGGCTTCATCTAGCACAGGGATCAACAGCTCTGCCTATCTAAATGTCATCCCACATCCCTAGTAATGAATATTTCAGTTTTGGTATTTATTCTCTTTTCGCTTGGTTTCATATGCTGATTCTCCTGCGTTCTCGTTTGGTATTGCGCTACTTCTCTAAAATGTGCCTTTCTTTCTTCATTTTAATCTTTTACTACAATATGTCCGGTCGTTATGTGCTATAGGTACATTCTGTGGGTATGCTATAGTCTATAGTATTAGGCAGCGATGGTTTTCTTCTAATTGTGTTTGGGCTGATGTTCCCCAATCATGGATGCTTCTATTTGCTAATTTTGTATTTTTCACAATTCTAAAGTGGATTAGTTTACATATTGCATTATGTCTTTCGGTGTATTGTTGACTTGACTTGCTGTGAGTTAGCAGATGAATTTTTAAGCTACCTTTGTAATTACACTTCATAAGCTGCACTCAGCTAAATAATTTCGGATTTTTTTTTTTTAAATTTCATCCTTCCTTAAGGGTTACCACTTCATGCGCAGGCCGGAACGTCGGTCCTAAAGCGCATAGGTTTGTCCGGGTAGTACTCTATTACATCCGAGAACCATTCTCATATTCAGTCGGGCAGTTATAGCGCCTATACTTCTTATTATATAGATCCGAACCATATCCAAAGTAGTGACTTCCGACCGGGCAGTCGATTCTATGTACTGTTGTAAGCTTTTTTTAATTACTCACATGCTTCCAATTAACACAGGGATAACCTCTGCTCTGTCTATGTCATTCCACATTCCTTGTAATGAGTATTTCAGTCTTTGGTACTTAATTTCCTTTTCCCTTCATATGCTGATACTCTGCCGTCCCATGGTATCCCTATCTCTATAATGTATGCCTTTCTTTCTCTCTTATCTTTTACATTGACAATTCCGGTCCATGTTACTGTTTTATGGTACATCTGTGGGGATTGCTTATAGTCGTATATGTATTATGCGTCCTGTGGTTATTTTCTTCTACTGTGTTTGGCGTTGTGAGGTTCACCAATATTGGATGCTCCTATTGTTATTTTGTATTTTCAAAATCTCGAAATGGGATTACGTTTAGCATATGTACTTATGTTCTTTCGGTGTTTGCCCTGGCAGATGGAATAAGTGTTTCACACAGTGCGTCAACTAAGAGTCTAGGGCCCCCCCGCCAAAGTGGAAATGGGGCCCCGACTGGACCATATTTATATATATTATTTTATATATATAATATATTATAGTATATATACTATATATATTATATAATATATTATTATTTATATTTATATAATATATATATAATATATAATAATTATATTATATATATTATATATATAATAATATATACTTATTTATAATATATATATATATATATATATATAAGATATTTATATATAATATATATATAATATAATATTATATATATAAATTATTATTATACTATATATATATATTACATATTATATATTATATATATATATATATACTTATATATATATAAATATTATATAGTTATATATATTATACTATATATATATATATATATATATATATATATATATGCCAAGAAAATTATAGATAAGAATGTTAACTTGCCAAAATTCGTGATATCTGTTCTCGGCTTTCAAAATAATTCGGAGCAAGCGATGAATGCTTTATAAGCTTACCAAAAACGTTTTTTAGCTCATTGGCCATGAAATTTATTAACCACTTTATCAGATCAAAGTAGTTCGTACATGTTTCTTTCAATGCTTAATAAACCAATGCACTTACCTTTTTTGTGACATATTGTTTCCTAAAAAGTTTTAATTACTTGAGCTTTGAAACGACCTTTCAGCTGGTTGCAGAGTTACTGGTAAGTCAATTAAAGTGATAATTGCTCGTATGCATGCTAATAAGCTACTCTGGTATGACGTCACAAATACACGAATAAACATGATTGTTTCTTTAATACGTAACAATAGTGTTGCATATCCCAAGATGTGGGGTCCAATGCAAATGAAATGTGATTCATGTTCATTCAACCGAAAGATAAATCAAAATCGTATTTTTCTACCAGTTTTTTGTAGCCTTTTCTTTCAACTTTTCATTTCGTAGCTTTGCTCTTGCTGCAGGAGCAAGAAATGAAAATAACTCATTACCATTGTTCATGCTAATGAAACAAGAGTAGTTATCTGTTCATTTCAAGAGATTTATTGAAACGCTTATTACATTTAGGCCTTTCTATGGATCTTGTCATTTATTGATAATATGTAACGCCTGTCAAAGAAAGAATATTAACCTTAGTATTGATGTCTTCATCTATTGAAGGTGATGTAACGCGTGATGTGCCAACGTCCGTAGCATCTCTCACTGACATCAAGATTCTGTGGTCTTGCTCTAACCATAAGTTTTGATTTTGCTTGTCCCAATAGGTAAGTTGCATTTTCTGAAGATCTTTATTTGGACTTTGCAATATTTTTGAGACCACACATTGATGATTTCCAATACTTTACTTTGAAACAGAAGATTGAGAATAAACTCAAAATTTTCTACCTGCTTCCGAGACCAAAGGCTTCATTTCTTTCACTTGGCTTCTTTCTCATGATATATCACTTGAGATAACTGCGAAATACTTTTGAATTGTTTTTTATTGCTATAAGATCAACTTGGATGACCACACTAGTTGCACATTTTAGTGTTTTAAGTGATGCAATTTCGTTATTATGTTGAAACGCTGAATCCTGCTACCGAGCTGTACTAGAACTGGAATACACCATATAACTTTTTTTTCCAAGTTCTGTACATAAAATTTTGAAGAGCCTTAATATCTTTTACAGAATTATGGACTTAAATTTAAATTATAAGCTGCACTAAGGAATGTATTCTCTGCATTTGGGAAAATTCTCTAATATAAGCCTGAAGTCCTCGAATATTCCCCTGCATATTGCTCCTCAGACATGCATAGCCTTGACCTCTGCATTTTTCTAATTAATGTTTTTTGTTTCTAATACCTTAATTATTTGTTTTTCAAAGTTTCCGAGCAACTGTTCTTCTGTTACGTTGATACAAACCACATAATTTTTCTTCAGGGAGGTGCACTAATTTTTAAGGGTCACGCCCAATTTCATCCCCTAACAAAATGAACATAGAATTCGGAATTTTCAGCGTCGATTTTGACCTAATAAGAGCACGCAAACTGTAGCTTTTCTTGCCCTCTAAACCTTATTTTCGGGTTATTCCTGTGACAAGTCATCTCATTCAGAATTTTCAATTTTTCAAACCATGTTATTTGACATTTTGTTCGTATCAACTTCCCAGAATTTTTTTCCCGAAAATGACTTCCAAACTTGAAATATGCATAAATAGCCCATTAACCTCAATAGTCAAAGAGAGATTTATTTTCGATTTTTTAGAAGTTTGTGCTCAGCGTGATGTCCAATACCAGAATCTTTTTTTTTTAGATTTGAAAATGAAATTGCAATAAGTTATATTCGATTGTATATCCCAGTTCAGCGTTTTTTATAAAATTTTCAAAGCCTACGTAGTCGGGGGAGAGGCATATTTTTGTTTAAATACTTCAATTTGATTAGCTTTCCGTAACTTTATCCGTTTATTTTTAAGTACCATTTTAGGGCCAGAAAAAAATATTAATTGGTCATTTTTTTAAAAAATTTTCTTTCGAGTATCAAAAAAATTAATCTAAGTAAAAAAGAATGCATCTCGCCCGACTACACAAGCCCTGAAAATTTGATGTTGATCGAGTAAAAAAAAATAATCAATTTTTCACTGTTTTCACAAAATCGTAGTTTGGACGAATGTGAAAAATTGTGCAACCTTTTTACTACTTGTCCGATCAATATAAATTTTTAGGCTTGAATAATCGGCGAGATCCATCTTAATTATTTTTTTTGGCAACAATATATATATAATATATATATATACTATATATATATTATTATATATATATATATATAGTATATATATTATATAGTATATATATATATATTAATATATATAATTTATAATAACATATGTAGTATATATATAATATCATCAGTATATTTATATTATAGTTATATAATATTATATATTAATAAATAATATTTTTCTTTAGAGAAATACGACTATTATAAATCGAATATCCTACTGAAGTAGATTATCTAAAGTACTATACATATATAAATATTAGAAATATAGTATATTTATAATATATGTGTGTGTGTCGTGTGTGGTGTGTGGTGTAAATATGCATTTTTTCAGTGTTTCATTTATATTTCGTTTGTTTGCTCTTCGCAATTATGGGCCCCTTTACCTGCGTGGGCCCCCCTGCACCGCGGGGTCTGCGGGGCCGTTAGTTACGCCCCTGGTTTCACAGCTTGATAGTATACGGCTAATTGGTTCGTAATGCTAAGTCTTGTGTCCCTATAATTGTTCTCTCATCTTCTTTTCTTAGATTACCTCCTGCATACTGCTTCTATCGATTTTTCTTTATCTATATACACCTGCTCTTAATATTTTTGTATTTCCTTTTTTCGTGATGCCACTTCAATATTTTCATGTTTTTTTTTATTTATGATTTGTAATGGTCTTTTTCTTTCTTTCAATGTTTCTTTCCTTTCTTCCTTCTGTTGTTGTATCATCTTTTTAAGATATGGACTCAGTATGGTAATCTTTTTTTGATTATTAAAGATGTTCTCAATCGCTTTCTCCCAGTTTCGTGCTCTCTCACGCATCTGATGAATTATACTGTCACTTCTTCAATATAGTTGTTAATTCCGATCACTTCTCTCATATAAATTGTCTATTTCCTGAAGTCCCATTCCACCTTGATCCCTGGGGACATACATTTTAATAGTCATTGCTGAAAATATTTCATTTTATGTACCTTTTTCTTTGCTTTAATATCCAATTTATTTAAATCTTTTGGGACCAATCAATTATTCCGAATCCATACGATAGTACTGGTACTGCCAATGTTCTTATTGCTTCAATCTTAAATTTGCTTTCAATTCAGCTTTAATATAGTTCAGCTCTCTTTCTCATTATTCCTTCTCAAGCTCTTTCCTTTCACTTTTCTATGTTCTTTTTTCATCATTCTTCTATTCCGAGGTACTTATAGGTGTCTACCTGGTCGAATTGCTGTGAGTTAGCAGGTGACTTTTCAAGTTACCTTTGCAATTAGATTCATAGCTGCAATCAGAACATTTAAATAATTTCGATTTTTTTTTTTTTTTTTAAATTTCAACTTTTGAAATTTAGGATTAATGCGCAGGCCCGAACCTTGGGCCTAAGCGCATATGGTTGTCCCGGCAGGTTCTTTAACAACCAAGAAACATTCTCAGTATTCTGGCGCTCTGTCGTATTATAATGGAGCTCATTTCCAACGTTGTTACTTCCACCGGTAGTCTTTCAATACTGTTGTTTTAAGCTTTTTTTTTTTAAATTACATACGCCATGCTTCCAATTAACCAAACAGGTAACCTCTCTCTATTCAATGTCATTCCACATCTCCTTGTAATGAGTATGTTCAGAGTTTGGTATCTTAATTTCCTTTCCCTTTCATATGCCTGATAACTCTGCCGGCCCATAGGTATTCCTATCCCTATAATGTAATGCCTTTCTTTCTCTTTATCTTTTACTACCAATAATCCCGGCTTGTTATGTGTTATAGGTACATCTGTGGGGATGCTATAGTCGTATAGTATTACCGCGTGGTTATTTTCTTCTATTGCGTTTGGGTTGTGTTCCCAGTATTTGGATGCTTCTATTGGTATATTTTGTATTTTTCACAAATTCTAAAATGGATTAGTTTGCATATTGTATTTTGTCTTTCGGTGTATTGCTTGCGACGGAGAAGTGTGTCACAGCTTGATAATATATGGCTAACTGTTTCCGGTGATACTTACACATCAGCATTTGTGGATATAATTCTCTTTCTCTATATCTCTCTGAACAATTGGTTCGTAATGGCCCTAAGTTTGTGACGCCTACATTCTGTTCTCTCATATTCTTTTCTTAAGATTACACCTGCATACTGCTCTATCGATTATTTTATTTATCTAATATACACGCTGTTCTATGATGATTATTTGTATTCTTTCAAATGCATCTCCCCAATTATTTTCTATGTTTTTTTTCTTCTTTCGCTATTTTCAGTGCTCATTTTAGGTGTTTCATCTTTCCCTTCTTTGTATTCCCTTCTGTTGTTGATCGGTCGTTAGGGTTCATACTTCCCCGTGCAGAGTAATCTCTTTTTTTTGGCTTGTTAAAGATGTTCTCATCGCTTTTCCCTGTTTCGTGCTCCTTCACCCATCTGATGAATTTACTATCACTTTCTTCAATATACGTCGTTAATCCGATCACTTCCTCTCTATATACTGCATCTATTTCCTGGAGTCCCATTCCACCTTGATCCCTGGGGACATACATTCTTGCCAGGCATTGGTTCTTATTATATATCAATTTATGGGCGTGGAGCATTTTTCGCGTTTTAATATCTAGTTTATTTAATTCTTCTTGGAACCAATCAATTATTCCAAATCCATACGACAGTACTGGTACTGCCAGTGTTCTAATTGCTTCGACCTTGAATTGCTTTTCAATCAATTTTATATATTAGTTTTCCGTCTCTTCTCATATCTTCAGTCAGCTTTTTCCTTCATTTTCTTATGTTCTATTTTTTCACTTTCTTCTATCCCGAGATACTTATAGGTGCCTTCCTGGTCTAGTTGTCTAATGATTTCGTCGTTTATTCTGATAATTCCACTATCAATTCTTTTTCCTTTCTTCAAACTTCCAGACGCGAATTATTCTCAGTCCGAACTCCATTTGTATTTCATTCGAAAACTTCTTAACTACCTCAATCTGTTCAATTGTTTGTTGTTTGTTTGGGGAGTATAGTTTAATTGCTGTGAGTTAGCAGATGAATTTTTAAGCTACCTTTGTGATTACATTCATAGCTGCACTCAGAACTGTTACAGATACAGGTATGTAAGTAGTGGAACTATTCTTGCCAGGGGTCATTTTATATCAGATCAGTATAGTTCACCTTTTAGAGATAAGTTTTACTAATTGTTTTTATTTTTTTCTATGTCACAGAAATGGAATCAATCGATGAATTAATTTATGTATTTAAATATCAATAACGTTGTATTATTATTATATTTAAAAAAGGAAGATTATTTCACCATTTAAGTTTTTGACTTATTTTTAATTTACTTTATATATTCAAGGACAAATTTGATGTCATGTGTTATTTTTAATAAAGGACTGACTTAACCCAAACGTATTTTATAACTTTTTGACTAACTGACAGACTTACTGTCCTTCTCGTCTTATTTTGAAGAACAACTATAGAATTTAAAGGTAATTATATACCGTTAATATCAGATTGTATATTTTATAGAGATTTATAGATATTTAACTCAATTTTAATTCATCGATAGAATCTTTATGAGACATGGGCTCAGATGATGAAAGCAATGATAGAAACAAAAGGAGTGAGAAGTGTCCTGTTTTTGATGCAAAGAAAGAGAAGTTTTTAGAGTGGAAAGGAAAGGTTGAAGATTGGATTTGGAGAAACAAAAATATAGACAAATATCCGGGGCTAACGATTAGAAGTGCACTATGTGGAGAACCTTGGGAGCTTCCCAGCAAAAAATGCCTATATGGGAATTGATCAGGAAATGATGGTCCAGTTGAAACGTAAGATTTTCCATATGGAAATCAATAGGAAAATTCCAGGTTAGGAAATTTCACAATGTATCCCAAATGAAATCCTTATGAACATATCCCATATATGAAATAATCTGAATGATCTCAATTGGATATTTTCCTGAATAATCCTGCTGGACACTTTAAAGCGTTTTTTCATATGATGAAATATATATATATATATATAATAATAATATATATATATATATATAATATTAATAATTATAATATATTATAATATAATATATATATATTATATATATATATATTATATATCTATATCATATATATATATATTATGAGGTGGTAAGTGAGGCTTGACTGTCGAGAACCACCTCAATAGAGGGTTATACTTATTCGATTGTTGAGAGTTGAACGCGTGTCAACGATAAATGGCGTTCGTCCCGGGGGCTGCTTTGGACTCTTCAGTGGTATGGTCGCAGCCCCTTCCACCAGACGCCACAGAACTCCCCCCAGTGCACAGCCGCGAGCATCACCCTGCTCTGCGCCACCCTGGAAGGACGTTGGTCCAACTGTCCAGATGAAGAGCCAGGTGTGCAACACATTAAAGCCACCTGAGAGGCTTCGAACCACTCGTACTCTTACGTGCATTTGGTCTGCACCTGCAGTGAGAAGCACGTTACAGGGTGACCGAACAGAGCAGCGCCCAGCAGAAGAAACTAGAATTGATGTAATGCCGCGTTGAACGGTTTTCCGTACGTGCACTCCATTGCACATGTCCACTCCAGGGTCACCAATATTGAAGGTGGGAAGTGAAGTTGACTTGAGAACCACCTTCAATAGAGGGTTATATATTCGTGATGATAGAGTTGAAGGCGTTGTCAGCATTAATAGGCTGTTCGTGCCCGAGGGGGCTGCATTTGGACTCTTCAGTGGTGTCGCAGCCCCCTTCCCACCGACGCCACAGATATTTATATTATATAATATATACTATATATATATATTATATATATTATACATATATTATATATTAAGTATTATATATTATATATCATTATAATATATGGCACGGATTCAAAATTTTCTCAATTTGCGGATGCGGGATGTTGAATATAATCTTGATGTGCTAAGCGGAAAGATTCAATTTTTGTGTGATGCGGATTTGAATTTTCTATAGTGCAGATGCGGATAGTTATTTTGGTGAAGTGTGGATGCGGATGCCGGAATTTTGGGAATTTTCGTAAATTCGGTATACGGATGTTGAAATTTAGTGCGGATGTTCCGCATCCGCGAATGCGGATGCGGAGGCCATCAATCATAATATAACTTATATATATAATATATATATATATATATATATAAGTATATATATATAATATATATATATATATATATATATATATATATAATAATTATAAATATATTAATATATTGATACTATATTATATACTATAGTATATATTATATATATATATATAATATAATATATATGAATTACCAGGAATGTGATCAGTAGAAATTAAATCTCGAAAAGTATGACACTTACAGAAACACCAATTACATATATTTGGAATCAGCGTGTATAGCTTATTATAATATAGAGTCGTTTTAAAATCAATTTAACTAACTATACGTAGGTAGCCGCAAGATACAGAGTACGGGGTCTTCTCACCTCTAGTGGAACGACGGAGGAAGGACTTCGTCACCTCCCTCTGTCCCCCATCAGTCGAGCCCCCTAATGGATTTATATGTTTGGTTGAACTTCAATTTTATATATATATATATAATATATATATATATATTATATTATAATATATATTATAATATATATATATATATATATAATATATATATATATATATTATAATTATATATATATATATATATATATATAATACTATAATCTCTTAAATAATCTATTCTAACGCGAGTTCCAATATGTAATGTTTTTTTCTGTATTGTCGTACTAATAGTAGAGATTGTTTTTTAACATTCGGTAAAATAAAAACGCTTTAAATAACAATACGCTGATCCAAATATGATATTTGGGTTTTTGGTAAAGTGGTATCCTTTCGCAGATAAACTCTGCTGATCACGTTATTATAACTTTGGGCCATATATATAATATATATATATATATAATTATATATATATATATATATAATATATATAGTATATATATATATATATAATATATATCTCATTATTATATAATAATCACCTATTACTATGGTCAAACGCTCTAGAAGAGCCACAATTCATATCTAAAAAAACTAACACAGCTACCGGGAAAAGGAATACATTTGTTTTGGAATGCTGTTAAATTTTAGTGCGTAAAAAAAAAAATTCAAAACTACAATAGCTACAGCGAAAAGGAATACATTTTTTGGAATCCTAGTAAAATTTTAGTTGAAAAATGTAAAAAAAAAAAAAAATAAAAATATTGTTAAATTATTATGATATAAGGAGAAAGCCTATTTAAGACCTTTATACGTTACTCGTTAAAAAAATAGACTTTCTAGTAAATTAAGTATTTTTTTTTAACTAAATACCCCAAGGGTATACCGCAGCGAATTGGCAGGAGCTCGGGATCTTTCGGTCTTCGGGGAACTATGGGTAGGAGTATTTCCCCACCCCCTTTTCCGGGGAGGAGTCTCTTGGAACCCCATCTTTGGTATTTGGGTGTCGGGGGGGTTCTCCGCCCCTCCCTTACTGGGTATGGAAAACGTCCCCGCACTTGTTGTTCCCCGTCGGGCTCGAGCCCCCTAACATTGCCCGTGTAATACCTTTGCAAATAAATATATATATATATATATATATATATATATATATATATATATATATTTTCTTTCTATCTCTTTCTCTATCTCTATATATAAAAAAATAATATATATATATATATATATATAATATATAATATATAATTATAATATATATATATAATATATTATATACATATGCCCCCGCCGGCTCGAGCTCCCTAAAAAAAAAAAAACTAATTTAATTTTTATAAAAAATTTTTTTTTTTTTACATTTTCGTAACTAAAATTTTACAAGGATTCCAAAATGTATTCCTTTTTCCTGTAGCTATTGTAGTTTTTGAGATTTTTTTTTTTTTTTTTTTAATTTTCCACACTAAAATTTTACCAGGAATCAAACAATCCGTGTAATACCTTTACAAATAATATATATATATATACTCTGTCCCCCGCCGGCTCGAGCTCCCTAAAAAAAAAAAACTAATTTTAATTTTTATAAAAAAAATTTTTTTTTTACATTTTCGTAACTAAAATTTTACAAGGATTCCAAAAATGTATTCCTTTTTTCTGTAGCTATTGTAGTTTTTGAGATATGGATTGTGGCTCTTCTATAATAATAAATATATATATATATATATATATATATAATATACTATATATAATATATATATATATTATATATATAATGATATATATATATATAATATATAATATATATATAATATATTTATATATATATATATATATATAATATATATTATATTATGATATATTTAATATATGATATATTATATATATATATATATATATATAATATATATATAATGATATATATATATAATAAATATATAATATATATATTATATATATATATATATATATTATAGGTCAGACGTCTGGATTAGCCGTCCATATGTATCTTAAAAACTATTAATGCTACAGCGGAATACATCTGCTGGAATGCTGGTCCAAATTTATGCCCTGGAAATGTAAAAAATAATATATATATATATATCTATATATATAATATATTAATAATAGTATAATATAATATATATTATATATTATATATATATATATATATAGTATATATTATATATATATAAATACTATCAAAAACTAACAATAGCTACAGCGAAAAGGAATATATTTTTGGAATCCTGGTTAAAAGTTTCACATTGAAAATGTAAAAAAATAAAAAAAATTATTGTTAATAATTATAGTAAAATGATTAGAGAGCCTATTTAGAGACCTTTATTAGTTACTCGTTAAAATAAATAACTTCTAATTATAATTTCCTTTTTTTTTTTTACTAGAATACCCAAGGGTATACCAGCACCGATGGCAGGAGATCGGGGCTTCGGCCTTCGGGGAACTACGTGGGTACGACTAATTCTGCCCTAATGTCGCGAGGGTATCCTCCGCCCCACCTCCCCTACGGGGTATGGAAAACGGTCCCCCCTATATTGTTCCCCGTCGGCTTCCGAGCCCCCTATGTGTCCGTATAAAGCAAATTAATAGAAAGTCTATTTATTTTATTAATCAAGAAACCAATAAAAGGTCTCTAAATGGGCTCTCTAATCATATTACTATAATTATATACAATAATTTTTAGTTTTATTATATTTTTTTTACATTTATCTAAAATAAGAATTATGATCTAACGAAACATGTATTCCTTTTGCTTGTATGCTATTGTAGTTTTTGGAGATTTTTTTTTTTTTTTTTTTTTTTTTTTTTTTTTTTTTTTTTTTTTTTTTTTTTTTTTTTTTTTTTTTAGCATTTCATAAATGAAAATTGGACCAGCAATCCAGCAATGTATTCCGTTTACTGTAGCTTATAGTTTTTAAGATACATATGACGGCTAATCAAGACGCTGGTCCTATATATATATTATATATATATATATATATATAGTTATATATATATTAATATATATATTATATATAATATATATATATATAGTTATATATTATATATATAAATTTAATATATATAATATATATATATTATATTATATATATTATATTTATATTATATAATATATATATATATATATGTATATATATACAGTAATATATATATATTATAGATATAATATATATATTATATATATATAGTATATATGTATTATATATAATATATATATATAATATATATATATAATATACATATATATAATATTATTTATGATATATATATTATATAATGGTCAGAGCGTCTGGATTAGCCGTCATTTGAATCTTAAAAAATCTATAAATGCTAAGTAAAAACGGATCACATTACTGGATGGACTGGTCCAATTCTTAGCGTACAGAAAATGAAATAAATCAATAATAAAATAAAAAAACATATATAATATATATAAATACAAAGGCTACAGCGAAAAGGAATAATTTTTGGAATCCCTGGTAACATTTCAACA
>JABUQX010056126.1:0-21310 GCA_015478945.1 Trachelipus rathkii
AATTCTACGTACACTTGAATCTCGTATCATCAAAACCATTGTGGATATTCTCTCCAGTTCCCTTCTGGACCGTTATCATTCGTTAAAATGCTTAAGGGTTCATTAAGTTCAGTTACATATAGTGTAGGCCGCCGTATACTAATCCAAAATCTTTTGACGTCTCCTAGTTCCTTCGGGAGTGATATCGCAATGATTTGCCTCCTTCCTTCCTCTGGCATGAATTAATTATATGGTAGTACAGTAATCATGATCTACCATGTTTTGATGATTGTATTAATCATGGCTTAAGAGATTCTGTTGTTGAGTCTTGAGGTTTCTATTTGGTTCACATTCGTCTAGAGCAATTACCTCATATATAAGTCATTGTCTGGGCTGTTCGTAGCCATTCCATAAGAGACATGTATCTCCTTCTGAGTCTTCCCACTCTAACAGGGATAAAGTGCCTATTGAACCTTCCCAATCTCCGTTATCAAGATCTGAATAGCCATATCAACTAAACCAAACCAAATCATTAACATCTTAAGTTGGCGAGTAATTCGCAAGGAACACTATGCATCCTTACGGATATATACTAAAATCTTATTATACAGAAGGGATACATGTCACTATGACATTCTGTACAAAATATAATCAAATCTCTATTCTGTGAGATGGTTCTATCGATACCCAGGATATAGTAGAGATTCTGTATCGATATTGTTCTTCCATAACAATATCTTCATTATTTCTGTTGTTAGAAGGAGGTCTGTTAATTCCTCTGCAGATAGGAACCTGGTGTGTGTGGTTCCATTATGAAATCCAGCTATTTAGATAATCAATAGCATTCCTCTCATTGTACTGTACATTAGAAGCTAATTGTTGTAGCATTCTCGTCTTCTCTTGATCTTTACTATTTTCTTCATTGTGGTGTGAAGCTATTTATTTGTAGTTTATCCATATTTAAGCATGATGAGGAAATAAATATTCCTAAGGTTATTTAAAATTAAAAGTCAAAGTTCAAAGTCCATCTTAATGTCTCTAATGGTCCAAGATTGATCTCAAAATCCATCATTAATAGCCTATTTGAGATCATATATATGCTTATCAAAAAATATTTTTCCGTAGATAATTCTATCCTTAATTGATTTATCTTTTTTTAAAAAGTGCTTTTTTTCATTTTAAATCTTCTTAAAATTTTCTCAAATTTTTAATGAAATTTGAATTTCAAACATATCCTAATATTTACCTAATTTTCTATGAAACATTTAAATACATCGATTCTAAGAGTTTTACAAATTTCTTGACATTGTGTCAAATATTTCAAAGTTCTGTGCATTTTCTACTGCTCTTATTAATCACTTTTCTAAAGTCTTTTTTTCGGCTACAATCTGCACTGTTTTCTCACTGTTTCTTTCAAATATATTACTAGTTTTAAAGAAAATATTTATATAGTTTTTTATTTAAAAAAACGCAGGAAAATTTGGGAGAAACACAGTACATATAATAACTTGGTACAAGATAATAAAATCTTCACAGGTGTTTATCACTATAATTTTAATTAATATTGTCCATTAAGATCGGTAATTAACATTACGTTACATTAAGAATGTTTATTCACTTATTTACTATAAAAAATTAATACTTTTTAAATACACTAAGAGAAAGTTCACACAAGATTTCAAACGATTTGATGTCTTTTTAAATTTTAAACTTCATTATTCTCAAACAAAAAATGTTTCTCAGCTGAATTCTTTTCTGTTATTCCAACGCTATGTACAAAAACCATTTACACATTCACAATATTAAATATTACGGAATATTAAATCAATTAACAGTGATTTAATTTAATTGTATTGTTAATCACAATTAAAAAAAAAATTACTAATTAAAAATGAACACTTAACTAATTAAATCCTTTTAGTAAGGGAACATTTTCTCATGTATACAATAGCTAAATATAAATATAAATACTATTTTAAACGAAACAAAATAAATAAAAAATCTCCTTCTCTATTTCCAGGCAACTTTCTTTAACTTGTAAACCTGATTATACCTAAAATTGGAATTTTGTCCAATGGTTTAATTTGATCAATGAGTTATCTAATTAGTCTGTTATCTGTAACTAACTAAATTTAGTTATTTGTCTATCCCTTTTCCTTAACTCGATATGTTCTTCCAAAATGTTCTAGGTCATCTTTCTTGACCTTATCGGTTAAAGGTGAACTGTGACCTTTGTCCGTTCTAATGTTCTTTTTTTTTTTTCTTCAAAATGTGAACTATAATTCTAGTCTGTTCTAAAGTTCTTTTATAAAGTTCTGTTATAAAGTTCTGTTATAAAGTTCTGTTATAAAGTTCTGTTGTGATGAAACCTTTTCTGAAAATTTTATGTTCACTGAAGCAATTTCTACAAATTTTGTTCACTTAGAACATTAAATAAATTCTCTGTTCTATTAGAGCAAATTTTCTCTGTTCTTGTGTTCAGTAGCACATGTTCTCTAATGACCTGGGTTTTATTAGAACATTTTCTGGTGTTCAATATTAGAACAATTTCTGTGTTCTGGGGTCAAAAAATAGAACAATTTCTGTGTTCTGTGACCTTTTAACCTTTTTGTCTTTCTATAAGGTCTTTGCTAATTTTGTGAAACTTTTATATTAAATCACAACATTTTAATAAAAAAAACACACGATTCATTTATAAAGTCACTAAAAAAAAGAACAAAAATATTTTGGCATTTTTAGCCACACAAAAAAAACGAAATATTCGGAATTTCTACTTTTCCAAATTTTCTACGGGTTAAGGGTCATTTCCCTTTTTGTTCTTACAATTTTCAAAAGAACAAAAAAAATTTTTTTTTTTTAACTATATATACTCGATTCGTAACGACGTATATAAATGATGCATAATTTTAAAAAAGAAATGATTAAAAAAAAATATTTGATTAATAAAAAGAGAAATTATATAAAAAAAACATAAAAAAAAAAAAAAAAAAAACACACACAAAAAAAAAAAATACTATATTATATATATATATATATATATATATATATATATATATCTATATATATATATATATATAATATATTATATATATATATATTATATATATCATAATATTATATATATATATAATATACTTATATATAGTTAGTGAGTAGTGTAGTTATTATATAAATCTATCATATATATATATATATATATATATTATAATATAGATATATATTATATATATATATATATATAATATATATATATATATATATATATATAATACTATATATATATATATTTATTATATTGATGTGTTGTGTGCTGTGTGACTATATCGGGGGGGCAAGAAATGAAAGCTTTGCAAAAATGCATTTACTCGTTCACTGGGACAAGTTCCAATTTAAAACTTGTGTATGACACTTCTTCCGCGTCAACACGTCCTTCCAAGTTATGTTGTGTTACTTCCGTTCAGCGTCTTTCCCTCTTTCCCCATCTTTACTTTTACTCTTCTTCCATCAAGTCTTATGACATTGAGTAGTTATACGCTCTCTACATTTTGCCTGATCCTGATTTATTGAGCTTGATTTTCCCACAAATATAAACAGAACGCATTCTCGAACTTACTTTTTACTCAACAACTATCTTATGGAGTTTATGAAATGCTGTCTATTATTTGCGATTTTAATTTTTTATTTCAAATTACTTAATTTTCTATTAATTAACTATAAAAAATCGTTTTTCCTTTGATTTACTGAATCTACTCTAAATTTTAGATGAAGAATTTGGTAGACTAATTAACGAACTTTAATTAATTAATTTAGAACTTCAGTTACAGAGGTGCGACTTTTTTCTTCTCATTCAGGTATTAACTACATAGAACAGCATTCCGATTCTGGAATTTGTCATAACATTTTATGTTATTTTGATAATTTGCTTAAAAAAACAAAAAAAAAATAACAATAAAAAATAATATTTAACAACTTTAATAAATTTGTTTTTCATACTCGTGAAAATTTAATTTCTTCTAGTTTTATTTTTTATATATATATAAAAAAAATAATAAAAAAAAATACACTAAAGTTAGGGCTTTGTCTTTTTATCTTTTACACATATAAAATGAACAAGTAGCCCTTTTTTTTCTAATGCCTTTTTATGGTGATTTTTTCTGTCACTCTGTGATACAGCTTATCCTTTAGCTAGTTTTATTTGTGTTTGGGGCATTAACCTGTATGCTTTCTTATTAATGATACACTTTTCAATTGTTTGATTTTTATTGGAGTTATGAAATAAGTGGACACGAGTGCTAATAAAAATTCTGTCCAAAATCAATATTCCCATTTGTATATAACTCCCTATTTTCTACTTTTAACTTTATTTTTAGTATATGTATGTATTTATTTTTTGTATATAAAAATACAATGTTTGCTTTATATTAAGTAACCTACCTCAAAAAACAAAAGGATTCTGGGTTGAAATTTCATAGAGGTTTTCCCTCTACTGACACAACAGGTTCGTCTACTGAATGGGTTGTTGCCAGGTTCGTCACACCTCATGACCGTCTGGATAGGAAATGAGAGATATGGAAAGTTGTCGGCCTTGTTTACTTCACAAGTTTCCAGCGTCGTGTGGTTCAAATATCTTTCATTACGATAGCGCACACGATCTTGAAGTCGATTCAAATGCCAAGTGCTTGGAGATAATACAGCGAAAAGATTTTTTGGAAAACCCAATTTAAAAATACCCCATTCCCCGCCAAGTCAAGGTCGTCGCCAGTTTGTTTTGGGTACGGAATATATTTCTTGGGAGGTTCCCAACCACTAGTTATCCCCCATTCTACAATCTGACCATTAGGTGATTTTTTTAAACGCAATATGTTCCATATTTATTTCCATCCATTCACATAGGCATTAAAAATTACGCATAAAATATGTTACTGAAAAAGCTGTACTGAAAGAACCTGTTAGTAAATTGAGAACAAAGAAATACAATAAATCAAATGATCTTTAAAACAATGAGTTTACTAAATATAACATATTGATTAAAATTTTAATTTAAAATAGAGTTTCAATATCTAATGAGTTTTATTTATTATTATAATCTATATTTTTATTAAAAAAATAAGGTTTATTGATTATAATATGATTATTAATTAAATAATTAATTAGCAATCAGTATGTCTTCATTACTTTCATTATCATTTACAATTTCTTTCATTTACAATGTGTAGTTATGATGTACAATTCAGGCAATATATTTACTTTCATAAGATTTAAATATTATCATAATTATATTATCGGATTAATTGATCAATTTCCAAATTGGTTGACATTTTCCAAATTTCATTTTTTATTAAAAAAAATCTAAAAAGTACAATTTATTAAAATTTATTTAAGGAAATCTGACCAAGTTTTTAATATTTACAATTTATTTATTATTTTATTTATGATTATTATGATTATAAATATGAAATTTTTATTATTATTATTATTATTATATATAATTTAGTATTATTATTATTGATTATTATTTTATGTCTGCTATTCAAAATTTTGTAAGTTTTGTGATTATTTATTGTTTATTATTACTTATAAAACAAAACAAGCTTGTCATTGCCACTCATAATACATTCACTCAATATGCAATTCGATCATACCTAACCTATAATTAGATAAAAATCGCATTAATGACCTCTGTTTAATTAAAATCTATACAATAATTAAATGTCACATTTATTTACCTCTGCTCCACGACCAGAATTTCCCGAGTCAGCCTAGCTTTACATTTTGGCAGTTATGAATTTTTTCCTTGTCTTTTATTTTATTAATTATTTAAAATAAAGTAAAGATAAAATTTAATGATAAGCGTATTATATTGAAAGTATTAAACCATAGTACTACTACTATATATAATTATATTACAGTGTATCGTCCGCAACAAATTATACTCATTATATATATTAATACAATATGTTGCTTTAGTTATTAAAGAATATAATTCCCCAATTTCTAAGAAAATCTGATCTCTCTGATATTATTTGGAAACTCTAAATTTCTACCTCCTCCCTGAATATTGATGGCTCTAACTATATCCTAATGTAAATAACTGTTTATCTCAAAGTCTGTAAGTTCCAACTGAATGGCGATTCTAGATTGTAACCCTTTTAACACTACTGGTCCATCCATTCTCTCTTCTTTCTCACTGTCCATCTTCCTCTGCTCTCTCTTGTAACTCTCTGCTTCTTTCGGGAGAGTATCTTAAAGAGACGGGCTCTATTAGGGTGTGTGATACAGTCTATTGCGACTCTGTGTTGATCTTTTCATAACAGGTTCTCACTATGAGCTGCGTGTTCTTCCTCCGGCGAGTCTTTACGCAACAATTCATCGATGTAATATTTGTCTTATATACTAATAATATCAGGCCCAAATTTGCGAGTGTAAAGAAATCTTAAAAAGTGTTCCAATTTATGATAAACAGGATCGATTCCTATGTTTATGAGATTGTGGGTTGCCCCAACATTGAGAGTTTCAGCAAAGCCCAAAAACCTCACAAGAATATGCACCTTGCAAGGGGCTTACCTACATTCATATCTTTCAAAATGTCTTTCTTTTCCTTTGGCGCTTAGAGAGATAATCAGGACTACGAAACCTTCTCTGGCTGTTAGAGTGAAATCCCCTCTGATCATGCACAATAACACCTACTCCCTATATTCTTATATCCCTACTGCATTACATTACTAACTCAACCTCTCCGCTCTCCAATGTTGATAAACGTATTATTACTATTATCATCATATTAATTCTATAAGATAATATAATAATAGTGATATGCTATACGCTAATACGTTATAGATGTTCAGAGACGAGCCTTTGGAACGATTGAGAATGTAGAGCTACCGCTTTCTGAGGCTCTGAATTTAAACTTTCAGTCCCACTTAGACTACAGATACTCAAATGTTGCAACCGCGTGATTTGATGCTAATTGGAAAACTTCCGGTTACCGCGATCACGGCTTTGGCAGCCAGCTGATTTGCCTAGTCCCTGATTACCCAAGGACCTTTCTCGCTGAATCCACCTGACATCCTACCTGGGGGATGTTGAGATTGAGATGAAATTGATATATATATATATATATATATATATTATACTGATATATATATATATATATATATATTATATATTATATTATATATAGTACTAGTATAATATATATCTAACTTACTTACTCATAACCTAGTAATAAGTATATATACTATGTTAGCATCACCGAAGAGGCCAGGCATGTAACTAAAAACTAATAACTATTACAATAAAATAAAAACATTTTATTAATCAGAAGACATTTTTATCCAGGTTTTAAAAAATAAATAAAATAACCTTTTGAAAAATTTTAAAATGTTACAAAATGATGGAAAGCATTTATGATACATTGTTTTTTGAGAATTACGAAGGAGCTCGAATTACCGAGAAAGCGCGCAAGTTGCCAAATGTTAAATTTTTTTTTAAACTAAAGAATACCCCACGGGTTTAATACTTAAAGATGAAGAATCGAGTTTTCTCGACTACCGCGGGACGACGGGCTCCCTGTCCCCTCTGATCGGTCGAACCCCTAAAAAGGAATATATAAAAGAAAAAATACTTTTTTCTCCAAAGCGTAAAAATAAAATACTATTTGGTAAACTCTTGCTCTCTCGTGACACGAAGCAGGGATATCAAGGTCCATCACAAGCGTACGGCCTGCAGTATCTAAGTTATTATTACTAATATTTAAGGTTTTCATTTTAATAAATATTTAGACATAAAAATAATTTTTTTAATAGTTTCATCGATGAAATTTGCTTGCTGAAATAAAAAATGCTATTTATTTTCCTGTAGCTGTTATATGTTTTTAGTTACATGCCTGGCCTTTCGGGGGATGCTGGCCATATATAATATATATATATATATAATATATATATATATATCTAAATAGTCATATATATATATATATATAATATATATATACGGTATGCTATATATTACAGGTATCTTATATATATACATATAGATATTATCATATATATATATGTATTATAGTTATATATATATATATATATAGTATATATATATCTAATATCATAATATTATATATAGTATAGAATATATATATATATATATATACCATATATATATAACGATATACTATCTTATATTATATATATATAACTATAATATATAATTATATATACTATATATTTATAATATATACTATAAGATATTAATATATATACTATATTATTAATATATATATATATATATATATATATATATATATATATATATATAGTTAAATATATACTATACTATAATATATAATATATATTATATTATATTTATAATATATATATAATTATATAGATATATATATATATATATACTATATATATTATATTAATATTATATTATATATATATATATATATATATTTTATAATATTATATTATATATATATACTAGTATATTACGTGATATATGGTTTAGCTATACATACTACTATATATATTATATATATACTATTATATATTATATTATCATAATATAATATATATAGTTATACTATATATATATATAGTATATATACTATATAGTATATATATATTATATATATAATATATATATATAAATTTTTAGGCTTTTTTGTTTTTCATACACAGATGAGTAGTGATCAATTTTTGAAACAGTCCCTCTTCATTTCTGAATTTAAACAGAAGGTGTTTCTTGGCTCTTTTTATCCCATATTTTTGTTTAAGTATTTCGTCGTCTTCCATCTCCTCTCTCAAACCATTTAAGAATTAACTTCTTTTACCGATCTACTCAACCCGTGTAAACTCATTTTGCTTTCAACAAAACCTTCTCTATGAATCAATACAACTGTGACTAAAAACACGCGACTATTGAAAATTCAATCCAACTCGTGACGCTCCGAGGAAAATAGTACTCCAACGATCATCGTTTCAACGTTTAATCGGTTAACGATAATCGTTGAACGATCATCGCGAGAGTCGCTCCGAGGAAAACGTAGCTTAAAAGAAAAAGAACAATTATGTATGACTTCATGGAAATAACATATTTTCTTATCCATACATGTGGTTGTTGTTATGGTTTTCGAAAGAACATGCTTAATGCATATGTTATGCTAATAATATAGGTTTAGATAAAGGAATAAAATATATTAAGTACCCGGCTTAGATGAAACTATATTTAATTATTAAAGTCACGGCTTGCAAAGAGAAACGAGATATAAATTAAAATAAATATTTGAAAAAATTTGAAAACTCTCAGAAAAGGTCTTGTTGTGCTCAAAAACTGCTAATTTGATGCATCAAGGGTCAAAAACTTTTTTTCTCCGAATCGGGCTTTAATTCTGCTTCACTTCGGCTTCGGTCCCTGCTTTATCACTGGAATTGAATGTAGATAGCTTCATAATAAAAAGGGGGTTTAATAATAAAGAATAATCCACGGATAGAAAGTATTTCATCTGGTAGTCTAGAAGGTGATAAAAAATTGTAAGTTGCCCATATTTGTAATAATAGGTAAACTATGGTATTAACAAGTATTTAAGGGATATTGACTCATGGGCACACCTTGTCAGTGGTTTTGAAAAATGGGATTTCGTATACCTAAATACGCATCATTGCAATCTCAGAATATGTAGATCTTTTAGGTGAATAAGGATTCGACTCACTAACTTTGGGTTGACCAGCTTGGGAATATTTGGGCTGCATCTCAAAATCAAATCAGTTCCAGTCAGAAAGGTGTTGTTATTCTCGTAGGTTCAATTTTGAATACTAGTGTTAATATTGGCAACTGTAAGATTTAGCCTTTTATACTACATTGTAATGGAAAAAGAATAGAAAATAGATTGTCGGTTTGTCAAGGTTAGATGTATTGCACAGATGAGCGTGTATTGATCAAACAGTCTGATAGTATTGCTATATGAGGAAAGTGATTTGATTGAGCTGTTAGATTAAGTAAAAGAGAATTCTTGAGATGAATAGTGAATTTAGCAGATTATGCAATAAGGATAAGGGAATAGATTATGAGTTATTGTGCGTTGGGTTTTTGAAGGGGAATGTATGTGGACCTAGCCTATAGGGTTGAACCTGATATGATGATACATACTACAATGTGGTTTGAATGAAGTAATTTGTGAAGCTTCTAAAGGTGATTATGGATGCCGACGGATTCCGCACTTAACGTATGAAGGTGAGGATACAGGAGCTTTAATTTAACCTAGATTTCATGTCCTATTACTTTAACTACTTCGATCTTAGGATTCCTGTGAATGATATATTAAATAATTATAATAATGTATATTATATATAGTATAGATATACTATTTATTTTTGTTATTTATAGTATATATATATTATGTATAATATTTATATATATATATATATATATATATTATTTATATAATATTATATTTTGGATAATATATTATCTGTATATATATATATATTATATCAGCGGCGACTCCGTAACTTTTTACTACTTCTCTCTCTCTTCTCTTCTTCTCTCTCCTCTCTCTCTCTCTCTTCCTCTCATCTCCTCTCTCTCTCTCTCTTCTATCGTCTCTCATAAATTCTTCTCTGTTAATATATATTTATTATATATAATAATAATTAATTATATATAGTAATATATATTTATATATAAGTATTAATATATTAATTGTTTTAATTCGAAAAAAATTATTCACATTAGATATCTGAGTTATTGTGATTGTTACAATGTTTTCTTTATAAAATAAAATTGATTCGATGGGTAATGTTATTGTTTTTCTTTATATTTATTTTATTATTTTATTTATATAAAATATTATATTACATATTATTTTTATTTATTATTCTTATATATTATTATTATATTATTATTTTATTATGATTATTGATTATTATTTATTATATAGTATATTTTTTGGCCTTCTTATAATTATATCCTTTTAGTAAGGATCTTATTGTTTATATATAAAAAATTATGTTTGCTAAAAATTATTATTATTATTTTATTGTGTTTACTATAGAGCAAGCAAAAAAGATTATTCAGGTACTTAGAATTTAAAGTTTTTATTTCATTATTTTCCGAAGTGATAAGTGAAAAATAATTTATATTTATTTATTTGTTTCAAGTGAATTGACGGTGTTTAAATAAGTCTAGTAGGGAAAAAAAACCCCTTTGAAAAAATTTAAATGGATGTGTTATGTTATACTGTCTAAATTCTAGGCTTTATTCGGGATAGCCGAGCTACTTTTATTTCGCAGAAAATGGGATCATAATTTGTATGATTCAACTTTAAGTTTACAATTTTTTAAATAATTTTTATATTATATTGTATATTTTCTTTCATATGAGCAATTTTCGCTAAAAATAAAACAATCTTTTTATCTGTAATACTTTTAATAAATTCTTGTAGTAATGATGTGTTGTTCTTATGATGATATATTCAGTTGTGGAATTCAAAACTGCAGTATTAATATTCCTATAAGTATTATACATATATAGTATATATGTGTATATATATATTATATATAATATCTTTTATATATATAAATTACTATAAATATATATTATATATTATTATATATTTAATATATCAGCGCGCCCAGGAACGTTTTTACTCTCCGGGCTCTTTATTCTCTCTATCTCTTCTTCGTCTCTCTCTTCGTCTCTCTTATTTATATTATATATATATTATATATATAGTATATATATATATATATATATATATATGATATATATATATATAATATATATATAGATATATATATAAGATTTATATATAGTTAAATATTTATATAATATATTTATATATTATATATATAATATATACCAATATAGATATATAATTATTATTATATTATTATTAGAATACTTATTAAAAATCAATAAAATTCAGTGTCATGTAATAATTTATTTTCATGGGAATTTGTTTTTCTTTTTTACTCGCTCTTTTAAAATTACATTGTTAGCCTTTATAATTGTATTGAATAATAATGCATTATTTTTGTAGTTTTTTTTATAATAGATTTTAAAATAAGTTGAATTTAATCTATTATAATTTCTTTCCATATGACTATTTCGATAAAAATAAGAGATTTGTTCGTACCTTAAAAATTTCTGTATAAAGATGATGTTTCCTTATACTATAGAATATAACTGGCGTGATAACCAAGCAGCCGAGTTGTAGAGTCCTCTGATTTTAATATATATAGTATATATTATATATATAGTTATATATAATTATATATATAATAATTATAAAAGTATATATATACTAGATATATATTAATTATTATATTATATATATATAGTGAGATGTAATGAATATGAATGTAGTTAAGGGCGGGTAATAAAAGCAGCAAAACAAGTATTATCGCCGCAGCAAATATGTTTGGCAACCTTGATGTATGTTTTTTGAGGTCGTAAGTACCGAATTAATGGTACTGGAAGACGCATTTTCTGAATTGTAATTTGTTTTGGGGTTTACCTCAAATAGAGAGGTTTTTTAACACCTATAATCGGAGAAGTTTCATTCATCGTTAGATCATTTCTGATGGTGCCATGATTCCTTGAGGTCGTTGTACTGCCCTAAATTCGTTTTAAATAATCTTCTAGGTGTCTGGGTTGCTTTATTTTGTCAACATATTCACTTTCCGGAGTAAGGGAGGAATATTTAGAAAATTAGGTATCTTATTATCTTATATATATATATTTATATATTAATATACAATTATATAATATTAATATATATAATTATATATATCATATATATATATTATAATATGTATATATATATTATAATATTTTATTTATATTATATAGATATATATTATATATCAGTCCATTTAAAGCAGGCTTAAGCGTGTCTTAATCTTCTTCTAGCATGCTTTTTTGACTGCTATATTGCATTTTTCTGTCCATAATCACTATCCGTTAGGGATTTAACTTTAAGAAGTGTCTGTGGCATGATATTTTAGGGTTAATCGATTATCGATTAATCATATTTCGAGCGTACGGCACGGAGTTCACATTTAACCGCGATCTTAGCGCCAGATTATAACACATGACAACATGGCACAATCCATCCATAACATGCATCTACATACACATTCCACATATTGCATTAAATATAACGATTAAGGCGATAAGTTCTAATTATTTGCGATTAATAGGAGAGATTGCGAAACGTGATGATGTCACAGTATAAATATACATATATCATACATGTACCACTAACTATTATTCATTATTATCATATAATATAATATATCTTATATGACTATTATACGATTCGATTAAGTCTCATTCAATGTCGTGGTGGGTTTAAAGCTCCCTTGTTGCATAAGCAAGTTCACTACCACATAGCTACCGATTAATCGATTGAATTATTGTATTGTGACATAGGAGGTAAGGCATACGTAGTGCATCGTACTAATGATTCATCCCCATTATAAGCATGAGCATAGCCACACAACACCATTATATTATATATAGTAATATAATATATAATAGTTATTATATATATTATATGTATATTAGATTAATATATATATTATATATATATATATAATATTTATTGTATATATATCTTATACATATTTATATATATATATATATTTTAATATACATATACTTATATTATATATATATATATATATAATTAGTTATATATAATTATCATAGATATAAATATTAATATATATAATATATTATATATTACTTATATATTACAATTTATAAGCTATAATATATATTTATATATATTATTTAGTATTAATGGTGAGTGCGGTTTACAGCTGCTGCCCCCCATTATTGGGCACTGAAATGTCATTGGGTAACCCTACACAAAATTATAATAGCATCACCACCGCGTACCATATCAGCATATTTTAAATAGTTCATTGAAACTTAAGGATTGATTCTGATGAGCATTCGGGGCGGAAGCTCGTACGCGACTTCGTTAAAATATTCACACACAGAGATCGAGGAGCGTTTTGGGGTTGAGCCCCGTGATGGACTCGTTCTAAATTCACTATACAAGATTTTCGAGTGAGAGTCGTGGGTCGAAGCCCGTAGCGACTCGTTACAATTGGATGAGTTAATAGTGTGTATAATACACTCCAAGAAAGAAAGGATTTAGAAGGCTGATTCGCGATGTTATAAATGTTTCAACAGAAATTTCTGATGGATTTAATAATGATGTATCTGGCATTTATCTTAATTGTGGAGCATTTTGCGAATTCTGGTCCGGTTGCCTATTTAAAGTTTAATCGGTTTTTCAAAAGGTATTAGAAACGGGTTTAGGAGTTTTAAATGTTAGGTTTGAGGTCCCATTGAGGGGACTTTGGTGAATAAAAGAGGAAGGGGGACCTTCAGGAGGATAGGCAGGAGGGATAAATTGGGGAAATGCCTACCAGTTATTCCGAAAGATTAGCAGACAGAGATCCAAGACTAAGTAAAAGGAGGAGAAGGAGGAGGTAGGAAGGAGGAAGGAGAGAGTAAGACTAGTCTCATATGAGGAGCTACATAGTTAGAAGACAGCTACAGAGTGTGTTGTTCGAACGGCAGAAAGTAGGAAGCCTATTTATTATACAATTGAGTGGAGTTGCAGTTTCTTTCTGTTTTACTCAAATTTTATTACTTGTTTTAGAAAATTGTAATGCACGAAGAAAAGCACAGAGTGCGTTGTCGATTGATGGAGAAAGGAAGTGAATGATTTGTTATTGTAAAGCCATGAGTTTAATCGTGTATGTATCGGTACATTGCTCCTGCTGCGTTTCTTGACGCTGTACCAGAGTTAGTAATACCATATACTTCACTTTATTATTGTTTTCATGATGTAAGATTAAGGATAAAACGTAGTTTTCAATGGCTCTTACGGAGTATAAGGGATCCTATAATAGGTTGACCTAACGAGATTTATGTTTTAAAATGAATTTTTTAAGACTATTACTTGAATTAACATATAACTTAGCTTACATTAGTCTATATGAAACATAGCATAGAGAATTTAAGTGAGTATCTCTTAATCAATACACAAGCAACGAATTATGTGTGCCCTTAGGTATTGGCTTCAAAGTTTGCACCAACGGCTAGTATTCGTGATCAAATGTATGCATATGAGCACTTACTCATTTAAAATGTCGTAACCGATTTTTATTAATGTGTGTTATGCAAGTTCATGCACACTTATGATTGTATCATAGTCTATTGACTTTATTTTTTCATTCGTTCAATATTTCTTGCTATAATACTTTAAGTTTTTCTTTGTGTTTTTATTTCTTAAATTTATTATTGTTTTTAAAAATTATTTTATATACTTTTTCTTGTAAACATTTTAATTCTTTTGATATATATATAAATTTGAAGATTTTATTTATTATTGAAAAATTTATTTTAATACTTTTTATTTATTGTTTTAAAAATTTGTAATGCAAGAAAAAAAGCATAGAGTGTTTTGTATATAAACTATTTTTGTTTTTTACTAAAATTTTAAAAGAAATTTATTAAAGAATCTAGTATGCAACTTTCCAAACTGTAAAACAGTAAATCGAATGGCGCAATATTGCATACAACAGAATGGATTATTAGGCTTTGTTTAAATGCTTGATTGCTTTACTGCTTTACGTCCAAAATTTTATTATAAAATTTTTAATGTTTTATATCAAGACAAAGAATTTATTATTCACATTATAAATTCATGTGGGACTGTTAACCTAACTATTTCAAAGTTTTTTAAAAAACTTTAAATAAATAATTCGTCCTTTTTAACTAGGATTTATTGTTTATTAATTATTAATTAATATGTATTATTATTATTGATTATTATATTATTATATTATTTTATTATTATTATTATTTTATTATTTATTATTATTATGTATTATTATTATTATTATATTATTTGTTATTATTATTATTCTTATTATTATTATAATTATTATATATAATTATATATTATTATATAATGTATATTATATATATATTATATATTATATTTAATATATTTATGTTATTATATATAATATATAATATATATATATATTATATATATATATATTTATATTATATATATTATATACTAAAATATAATATATATATAATATATAATATATATATATTTATATACTAATATTATTATATATATATATTATATAATTATATTATTATATATATATATATAATATACTATTATTATTATATTATATATTATGAATTTATTACAGTTAACCAAACGCTCCACGGGCTGGTATATTTTTAGTCTACATACCAATTTGTTTAAATTGAGCAGACGGTAGTTAAATAGAGGCTCATACTTAACGCCGACCAGTGTCGACTGGGTCTCTTCGGTGTGGCGAGATCTCTAATCCTGCTAGCTATCAGTGACGCTATTTTGGTGTTTGATCTTCCTTTTGAATTTGGAAAGAAATCTTAATAAACGACTGAGTGAATATGCCTGTCTTTTATTATGATCTTATCTTCAAAGGAATATAGTTCACTGGCAGAATCAATGAGGTGCATTTTTGCATATATTTATTTTAACAATGCAAAGTTTACAAATATTTAATAAGAAATGAGCTATAAAATTTGACGTATAAGGAGTAAATAAAATCTAGAATTAATTTCTTTTTTTTTTCTCTTAACTATGTTGGTATCTTAGGAAAATATTTTGCTGTCACACTAATTTGTTATCGAATAGAGTTTTAACTTTTTCACCTAAGTTTAAATTTAAATAGCGATCAATTAATTTGTATTTTGTTTCAAATAATTATACTGTATAATTAAAAAAAAAACATTACATTTTTCTGAAAATAGTTCCTAACGGCAGTTCATTCTGATGCTGTTCATATTCCTTCGTGTGTTCTCCGTTTTTCTCTTTATGTTTTCTTCCTTTCTATTATTTAATACCTCCATCTTCGACGACAATGTCGGTCATATATATGTTATTATAATATATTTATATATATACTTATATTATATATCTAATATCTATATTATATATATTATATATAAATATATAATATATATATATATATATAGTATATATATATTCATATATAATAATTTATAATATAATATATATTAATATATATATATATTAAAGTAGTCTAGGAATGAGTATTATATAATCACATTTTATTATAATATTTAATTCAAATCATATTGGTTTTTAAATTAAAAATAACACTTAAATAAAAACTTTCTTTTTTTTCTTATGCAATGTTAAACTAAAAATATTTCAAAGTTTTTGTTAAATACTTCATTTAACAAAGCCTTTTTGCCAAAATTTTATATATATCGATATATATTTTTATTATTATAATTATTTTTCTGTGATATTGGTTTTTTAATTCTTGAGTGTATTATTTTTTTTGCTAAGTAAAAAGCATTTACTAATGCGTCACTTTACTCATATATGGTTTCACGAAGAGACTTTTAATACGTATTAACAGGCATGATTGTAGTGATTCTAACCATTGGCTTATAACAATATACTCGCCTCTACACCTTTTCGTTCAAGAATAATTATTGCTACAGAGTTGAAATGATGTTTCTTGTTTAAGTGTTTTAATTTTTATTTATTATTATTATTTTTATTTTAAAAATTCAATTATTTTATGTGATTATATTAATTTATTTAATTTAAAAGTTAAACTCTTTAATTTTCTTCATCCACTTCTCTTTTATCATTTTACTTTGTGTCATTTCTTTATAATTTGAAATTTTAAACTTGAGATTTTTTAAATCTCAATTCTTTATTTATTATTTATTTTAAATTTTAAACCGTAATCTTTATTTTTTTTCCCACTATTAATCGTTAGATCTTAAAATTTTCAAATTAATTTGAAATCCTTAAATTATGTTTTAACATATAATGAAATAATTAGCTAGATTTTATATAAACTTGAATTTTAGATATTTTATTATACCTTCCAAATTATCAAAAAGTTTAATAATTTTATAATATTAAGCAATATTTATTAAAAACATATATTTAGCATACCAAAAGCCATAATACATGTAAACATAAGCAATACGTGATTTGGAAGGGATTATAGAATATTGTTTTACTGCTTTTATCTGCTTTACTGCTTTACTTCATAATTAAAATGTATAAGTATATACATTGAAAATCCTGACATTTGTATAACATTATAATTGTTAAAACATATTATGTTTTAACAATTTTATTTATTTCAGTTAAAGACAAATTAAATTAGCTAACATTTATATTTTATTTATTTCCAAATTGTATTTATTACATTTATTTTTCACTAATATTTATTTAATTGCATTTACGATTTTATTTGTTATCTAGAATCAGGAGTGTAACTAAAAAGTTTTCGAATAATTGTATAGGGGGGGTATTATTAATTTATTATTATGATTATTATTATTATTTATTATATTATTATATTATAATTATTATTTATATTATTATTATCATTACAATTGTTTAAAAACTTTTATATTGACAAATAATATTATTAAATTAGATTTTGTGTTCATCGGTCGAAAGACTAATCAGTTTCCTTTATTTATTCAGTCATTAAAAATTTCCAAAGTTTTTTTGAAAATTTTATGAAATTTGTTTTATGAAAAATGAAACTCGGAAGATATGGTTTTGTGGGCTATAAAAACATGTCTCTGTATTGAGAACTTTAAAATCATGGGAGTTGTTATATTTGCAAGTGCTAAATATATATACTATATTTGCATGATATAATATAACTAGACGACTATAAGTCCCTATAATTAATGGAATATTTAATTAGAGATTAAATGTAGCTCTAACTTTTCAATATGCCCAATAGTTATTATTGTTTGTCTATTATGTTAGTGTCTCCCATACCGTTCAATACAATCAGTTACACATTCGTAAAATGTTGCCCTCTCAGATATCATAATTACTATTGCAGAAGTATCTAGCAATTGTATTTACTTCCATTTCCATTGTTTTTCTAATACGGTACCATGAATTTCTGCACATTCTATAGACTTATTAGAGCGTTCAATTGATAGTGCAGAATGTCCACAGCATTTATCTTAAATGTGTAGTATTCTGATATTAGCATGTAATTGGCTGCTAGTCACATAATTTTAGATTAGCATACAGATTTTTTATTATGCATATATTCTCCTACGTATCTCAGACAGATAGTTTAGTTCTGTGATTAATTCACTTGAAATATATATGACCTACGATCGTCCGGTTAAAATAGCCTGATTCATTACACATCCTATCCATACGGTGTGAATTAATATAACTTTAGAAAACGAGAGAGTAAAGTGTATTGATATGTGATCTTTTGCCAATATATGTTTCGGTGATTCTGGAAGTACTAAGGTAGACTTTGAGTATCCTGACCATTTTCAGCATGATGACTTATACAGATATCTATTGCATTATTCATGTACATTAGTTTGTTACTAGAGTATACAGATTGATTAGCACAAGTGTATATCAGACGTCGTGTTTTTTTATAAGGAATGTAAATCCCACTACGGACATTCTTCGATTCTATTGTATAAATGTTTGTTTAGGCATATCTGTTCAGGCGAATCTGATATCACATCTTGATAAAAATGGAATATGTTCTATCAGAACAGAGAACCTTGTTAACCGCTTTAACGAGAAGACGACTTTTGTTAAAAAATAATAGTTTCTCCAGTCAACAAGTTGCACTCGTGAAAGAGACGAGCATGTTCAATACCAAGCACGACGATGCTATATAGGGAAGAGATATTTGGCCATTACAATAAAGATCCAAATGGTTTTAAGTGTATTTCGTCAATCACAACAATATTAATTGGGTTTATTGAAGGATAGTAGCCGTTATTTCGCTATATATATATTATTAATATAATATATAAATACATATATAATAATATATATATTATGTTTATATGTATATTTATATATAGATGTTATACTATTTAATTATGTTATGGAGATAGCGAGAATATATTAGCAGAAAGGCCCTTTTAGTGGTGGTTAACCTTATTTGCCATAAATTCCATTGCTTTTTAAGTTATTATCCAGACATGTGTTATTTCACCTACACATAATCAGTTCATTCTTCATCAAGGACTATGATTAATTATGAAGTGTTAAAACTTGAAATATTTTTATTTAACTTTAAATAAATAGTTCAAAAAAAAAGAATCTTGTTTTGATTAAAATCTATAATTTTTAATAAATTTTTAGTAAACGTAAAATGTTTTAATAAATTTGTAAATACAATAATATATAATAATATGTTAATTAACTTCATATAGTGAATTACGGCTGGAGAATGACAATATCTAAATCTTATAAACTAAAATTCATGAATAAAATAAAATAATTCTTCGAAAGTTTTTTTAGTTAACGATTGATGAGTATATATAATGTATGATTAATAATTATTTAGTTAAAACAAAAATGTTTTTAATTAACTTTAAAATAATATAAATGTAGATGATTAATTGTTATCTTTATTAAAAAGGATGAAAATTTGATAGAGGATTAAAATTGTTTTTAATATAATTATAATGTTATAATTTAAAACTGAAGAAATTATTTTTGCTTTTGTTTTATTACTTTTACAATTTAAATAATGACGTAAAGCAGTAAACAGTAAACAAAACAAAGTAGCCTATTCATTCCCTTACAACAGATGGTTTTGCATTCTGTTTACGCTTAGGGGATTAATAGTATAATGTTTTTAATAAATTTATAAAATTTGAAATTATTAAATACTTTTAACCTATTGCGCTATTCAATGTCAGCATCATACTCTAATTTATATGGAATCTATTGCATTTATTTCATTAGTTTTTTTAAACACTGTTGTTTAAGAACTTGTAAATATATTTAGTTAAAATTGTGTGTGTGGTGTTTGTGTGTGCTTGTGATAGAGTGTAAAAGTGAGGTGAAGTGAAGTTTAAACATTAAAATAATAATAATAATAAGCAGAAGAAATGACTAAAGATTTAAAATTAAATAATAAATAAATAATCAAAAAGTAAATTGATTATAATAGAAATAAATGACTAAAATTAAAATAAAATATATAAATAGATAATAGTACAGTTAATTATGAATGATATTTATAAATACAATATGATAATAATAAAAATTAACACAAACAGAACATCATTTTTCATCTCTTGCTATTTCTGACGAAGAGGGAGGGCTTATAATTGTTTAACCTATAACAGTGTTAGATCTCACATTGGAACAATGTTGTCTACTTAAAAGTCTTTCGTGATAATATATGGTAAAGTGAGCATTTATTTAAATGTTTTTGCATAATTTTAT